>SKCR01053798.1:0-30213 GCA_019454045.1 Zanthoxylum bungeanum | reverse complement strand
TATTTCATATGGAGTCTGTTGAACAGACTTTGACGGAACCTTATTCAAAATAAGTATTTCATTGTTCAATGCATATCCCCATAAGGAAATTGGTAGCTCAGTGCGACTCATCATAGACCTTACCATGTCTAACAAAGTTCGGTTTCTCGTTCGGACACACGTTTAATTGAGGTGTTCCGGGAGGAGTCCACTGTGAAAGAATAATATACTCTTTCAAGTAATCGAGAAACTCATTGCTCAAGTATCTCCATCAGTCCGACCGTAATGTTTTAATACTTTTGCCGGTCTATTTTTCTACTTCGTGTCGAAACTTTTTGAATTTCTCAAAGGTTTCCGACTTGTGTCTCATAAGATACACATAACCATAAGTGATGCATCATCCGTAAAGTTTAAAAGTATTATATCCACCTCTAGCCTGGCTAGACATGGGCCCACATACGTCACTATGAACGAGGGCTAATAGTTCGATGGCACGTGCACCTTTACCGCTAAAAGGTGTTTTAGGCATTTTGCCTATAACAAGATTCGCAGACGTCATATAATTTTGGATAAATCCGTCCAAGTACCCACTCTTCGAAAGTGTGAATATGCGAGTCTTGTTAATGTGTCCTAGACGACAATGCCACATATAAGTTTCATCTTTGTTACTTAATTTAAGCCTTTTGTTTGTTACGTTATATGTTGAGATTGATTTATATTCAAAATATAAAGACCATTATTAACATCAGCACTACATATCTCAATATCATTTTTATACACAAAACACCTAGTGTTTCTGAATACAAAAGTATGCCCAGATTGGGCTAAGCAAGATACATAAATAATATTAATATTCAAACTAGGTACATAATATCAGTCTGATAAAGTACATGCCCCGAGGGCAGTTCCAAAATATAGGTCCCAACAGCCAAAACAACGACTCTAGTCTCATTTCCAACTCGGAGGTCTATCTCTCCTAAAGCCAGTCTCCTGCTAATCTGTAGATCATGTACATCTGTACATATATGAGTACCATAACCAGAATCAAAAATCCAATTTTAAAACTAGAAGTAGACATGTTTATATCAATAACAAACATACCTGAATCTGGTGCCTTTCCTGCTTTGATTTCCTTCATGTGCGCCTTGTACTCACGGCAGTCACGCTTCCGGTGACCCCATTTGCAACACTGTAGGCAGACATCTTGGGATTTGTCTTTTGCCTTCCCAGAAGACTTTGATGATTTGGCCTTGCCCTTTCTCTTCTTCTTATTCTTCTTCTTCTTCTTTACACCTCCAATAGCCTTTGGCCAAGCCTTGGCAGACTGAGATGTTGAAGTGAAGTGCGCCTCGCGCTTCTTGCCCTTTAAAAGCTCTTTTCTGCCTCTTTCAGCATTGACATTAACTCTCCAAGAGTATTTTCTTGGTTCATCATATTGTAGTTCATGATGAACTCGCTCCAGCTGTCATGAAGAGACTGTAAGATCAAATCTATGGAATTCTCAGCCTCAAAGACTATGCCAAGCTATCCTAGCTGTTCGATGCCAGCAATCATCTGTGACACATGGTGCTCAACAGATGTACCCTCTGACATGCGAGAGAGAGAAAGAGCTTCTTCTACAATTCATACTTCTGCTATCTAAGGTTAGATCGATGAAGGTCCCTCAATTTCAAAATCATTTCATAGGGATCCAATCCCTTGTTCTGACGACGAAACTGTGGGGTCATTGCGGCAAGCATGACAGATTGCGCAGTTGAGTTGTCATCACTGTGAGTCTTCCAAAGCTCAAGCCAAGCGGCTGCTCAATTTTGGGCTTAGGCCCGAGAGGTCTCTCTATCGTATAGAGCATCTTCTCGGCCCCCAGGACAATCTTGAGGTTCATATCCCAGTCAGGAAAGTTCGCACCATTAAAGACATTTTCGCCCATGATAATGTCTCTAACGTTGATCATTCCCGCCATCTTAATTGCAATAGTCTAACTATTCAATTAACGATTTTTGGGTACAGTCTAACTGTTACAATAAAAATAATAAAATATTAGTCCAACTAATAAATATATAAAATGACGAAAATAATTTGAAAGCACGTATTTGACAAGTATTTGAACAAAATTGCAAATTCAATACTGGCCTCCCACTATTTTTCGACGAGCCTCTAACCCTCTGTTGAGTACTCGGGAAACCTAGTTTCCTAGTGGACTAGGATCCCGTTAAATAACACACAACCTTGACTTTGGCCAACAAGCTGTATGATATTTAACTAGGTAGATCTCTAAGATCAATTGGATCTCATCTAATTCCTAGATCCGGTAGGTGGACCTCCAAGTCCAAAACATATATATTATATATATGCCAATATATCTAATATATTTTCCTAACCTTTTCCTCTGAATCAACTAAGCCTTGGCTTTGGCTCAACAAGCTTAATGATTCCAGTTAAGCGGGACCCATTGACAGTGGGAAAGCTTCGTAATCCATATCGATGAACAAGAAGTGACCTTGACTTCGGCCAAGAAGTCACAACTGCCCAAGACATGTGACATATAACAAAGATTTTGTGGTTCAAACACATCCGCGATGGACATTGATCTTGACTTTGGCCAACAAACCAATGCCAATCTTGGATCTTGAGAGAGAACCACTCAATGGAAGGAAAACACTTAATATTTGTTTGAGGGTTTTTCACGTAAATTGGCAACCCATTTATTATCTTTGATTAGGTCTCATCATACACCCTTAAGCATGCATTCTAAAAGCATAATAAGGCGCGAAATAAATAATAATGATATGCGAATGGATATTCAACAAATTGTTCCTAGAACAAATCTCTTCATTTCCTCTCCCCGGCTAGCACTATTCTAACTTCTACCCAATTACATAATACAATAAAGAAACCTCATTAATATTGAGGGGAATTGGTGAGAAGAGAAGTACAAAGAGTCAAGAGATAAAGGCTGGACACGCAGGTCCAATTTAATAAATTCTAAATTTATTACAACAATTTCCAAATTTGCCCTCACCCATCTAATATCCATCCGATATACATTATTCATACAATACATCCATGTATTCACACAAAGCATGTTATTCAATCAATCTAATCCAATTAATTAATCTTTGAATTAGTGATCATCAAATGTTCAAACAACGATTTGATTTGCGCGAGTCCAACTTGTTTAAGAATAAGTACTCAAAGTGCGTATTCTTGAATTATATCGAACTATAATTTTAAATCAGATTTAATTTTATTCAATACTAATTCATATTTAATTCTAAATTAAATAATTACACTTAATTAATGTGCCTTTTAGACTTAGATTCTAAATCCAATCTTAATGGGTCTCAAAGGCCCAATTAACATCCAATGTCAATTTAATTAAAGTCCAATGGGCTTTTAATTAATTTTTAAGGCATGGACTTTGGCAACCAAAGCCCAATAAGGAATCACAATTTGCCATAAAATTAATTTTGGCCCATTAGGTCCAATTAATTATTTAAATGCCCATTTATTCTATTTGGACTTTGTGGAATGATTTTAGGCCCAATTTGGATCCAATCCAATTGTCCTAAACCAACTTGGCCCAACCAAGCCCATTAAGCCCAAATACAATAAATTTTAGCCAAATTCCAAATTGAAGACTTAATTTATTTAATTACAATATTCCAAATATCACAATTTTTAATTAAAGTGTATTAGCCATAATTGATTAGTTAAATTAATATTTCCAAAACATCAATTTACCTAATTAATCATGCTTTATCTAATTCAATTCATGTCCAACATAATTGAAGCAAAATCAACTCATACATGCTTTCAATACTCACTGCAATATAGAATTTTTATATCCAATTTAGATTTCAATACAATTAAATCACTATATCTGATGCATTAAACACATCCAATGGTCTAAAATTCAAAAAACACCATGAAGGTCCATGTTGGACAATTATGACCCATAGCATCACTATTTGTACAGAACATGGTGTTGTTGTACAAATTAACTATGTGACAAAGGAAATTGCTCTTTTATCATTTGTAATTGGATTACCGGGATATATAAATGATAAAAGTCCATATGATTAGTTCCGGATTAATAAGATATGAGACAATATTAATCCACTAAGGTTTAATCATTAAAATACCCATAGTCGTAGTATTATCGAGATTGGACATCGATAATGCGGAATAAACTAGTATTGCACTTGTGCGTGTTATAGGAGCCTTTTTCCCCATGTCCCTCCCCCAATTGGGTTGGTGTTCAGTTCTACTTCGAGGAATAAAATAACTCGAAGCGCTGTAGTAGCGCCGAGCATAGTTCTCATATATTTGGGTATTGGATACTCATGCAAGTGTAATAGGAGGTTGTGTTTACCGATGGTACGGAAACAGCTTCGTTCTAGATAGATCCCTCGGAATTCCATTGGTAGTATGACTATATGTCTATGGAAGTCCGAATCAGGGTAGGTGTATTTGGTCTTAACTTGAGACTTGCATCGCTAATACTTGCGAAAATCAATATACTTTGGTTTTGGTCGTCCGGGGCTTTAACAGGTTCTGTGTACGCCTCTTCTGGGTATACTGAGAATCGTAGTGTATTGGGTGTGATGTCAAGATGGAAATATCACTTCAGTCATATGGAGATGATGATCACGTACGATACGGAACTAGTACTCGTTAGTACTGCAGTCATCGGGATAATATGACTAGGTCATGTTTATCCGATTATAGAGACTAATTACCAAAGATTCGATATGTTCTTCGTACGGGGCAGACATAATTCCAGCCCCAGGCCTAGCATGTGACATCCGATACTGGATCGTAATACGTAATACTACGTATACTACGCCGGACATAGATTACATATTCCTTAAAAGAATATTTCTAGAGAATTGGGTAGGCATGGCGCTTTGCTAGAAGCCAACCATGTCTTGTAAATCGGTAAGAACGTGGTACTAGGTATGCACGTATTCGGATATTCCGATGACCGAATTTACTGCCAACATATCTAGGGATCTCATTGGTCGCTTCCCGAAGATTCACCAATGACGTATGACTCGAATATAATTAATCTGGGAATAATTAGAGAGAGAGAGAAAATTAATCTAGAATTAATTGCGGAGAGATTTTATCTGGGATAAAATACTATTTGAAGAGAGAGAACGATTAATTCGGAATTAATCGATAAAATAATATATTCGATATATTAAATGAAATTAGATTTCATAACGGAATTAAAATTGGATTTTAATTCGGGCGAATGAATTAATTTAGAATTAATTCGCGAGCGACGTGAATAGTAATTTTGCTAGGCATAATTATTTAAATAAATTTGATTTAATTACGTCGCAAAGAAAAATTCGTTAATTTGGAATTAGCGAACCCGAGCCTGGGATGTGTTGCGGGCCCACTCAGATTTTGAATCAAGTGGGGCCCACAAGTCACATCACTAGTCAACTTTGTCACTTTAAGTTGATGGAAGTTGTTGGTAGGTGATTGTGTGTAAAACACACAAGTTTGAAATGCTTGAAAGACTTTTACCAAACTTTGAATTTGGTATATGTCTTTTAATTTTTTGAAAATTAAAACATGTCAACACTACACCACATCACACTCTCTCTCCCAATTCATGCCTTGGGCGTGAACTTCATCTTCTTCCTCTCCCATTTGGCTTGGCCGAAAATGGCCTTGATTTTTCTCTCAAATTGTCGTGAGCCTATGGCTCATTTGCTTCTTGATTTTGCTTCAAAATCAAAGGTGCTAGCACATCCAAGGAGTTATACAAAGGTGTTAGGGACACTAACCCTTGAGTTTGGAATTCAAGATTCAAAGATTGGAAGCTTGGAAGCTCAACAAACATCAAAGGGGAGCTTGGAGCACAACACAAAGGCTTGGAATTTTTGTTATCTCCTACATCCAAAACCGATCAAAGTGAGTTTTTTCCGCATTCTTACTTTTGTTGTATTCACATGATTTCTTGCTTAATTGATATTGGGTTGACCTAGAAAACCCAACAATGGTATCAGAGCCATAATTGAGCATGAAATTGAATTTAGGGTTCTTAAACTTTAATTTGGGGCTTTTGTGAATAATGCATGATTTCTTCAAATTGAGTGTTTGGTTGATGTTAGATGATGATTACTTAGAGTTTTGCATCATTGGATTTGTGTAAAATTGATTAGAATAATTTTCCCAAAATCCTTATGTTGGCCGAATATGACCCTAGGATAAGCTCATGGGAATTTTTGAAATTTGACATATTGGATGTGTTGATGGCATGATAGAAATATTGAATGTTGATTTAATTAGATTGAAATCAAATTGAATGATTTTAAATGCCATTGCCGTGAGCTTAATGAGCATGTTGGGATTGATTTTGCTTCAATTTGTGTTGGACATAAGTTGATTAATTAAAGCATGATTAATTAGTGTAATTGGTGTTTTGGAAATATTGATTTAACTAATTAATTATGGCTAATACACTTTAGTTAATTAAATTGTGATATTAGGAATATTGGAATTTAATTAATTAGGCTTAATTTGGAATTGGGCTAATAATGTTGTATTTGGGCTTAATGGGCTTGGTTGGGCCAAGTTTGGTTTAGGATAATTGGTTGGATCCAATTGGGCCTAAAACCATTTCCATAAAGTCCAAATATGATTATTGGGCCTAATGGGCCAAAATTAATTTTGTGGCAAGGGTGATTCCTTATTGGGCTTTGGTTGCCAAATTCCATGCCTTATAAATTAATTGAAAGCCATTGGACTTTAATTAAATTGACATTGGATGTTAATTAGGCTTTGAGACCCGTTAAGATTAGATTTAGAATCTAAGTCGCAAAGGCACATTAAAAAGTGTAATTATTTAATTTGGAATTAAATAAAGAATTAGTATTGAATACAAATAAATTGGATTTAATATTGTAGTTTGATATAATTCGAGAATTCGTTACTTTGAGTACTTATTCTTAAAACGAGTTGGACTCGCGCAAATCAAATCGTTGTTTGAACATTGGATGATCATTAATCAAAGATTAATTAATTGGATTAGATTGATTGATAACATGCTTTGTGTGAATACATGGATGTGTGATGTATGAATAATGTATATCGGATGGATATTAGATGGGTGAGGGCAATTTTGGAAATTGTTGTAATAAATTTAGGAGTAGTTCTGTTAGCAGCTGAGCTAGGCTATAGCACAGGCTAAAGAATTAATGGTCTCATCAATGATCCAAGCATATACTTCAAAAATTCATTTGATTCGTTCGGATCATACATCGTGGCGATGTGATGATTGAATAAATCGCATCAGATGATAACCTTGCAAATCCGCTGACGAAAGTTGTTTCTCAGCAGAAGTTTGAGCGACCCGTACATAGTTTAAGTGTAGGACACTTGAGTGATTGGTTATAGGCCAAATGGGAGATTGTTAGACAATTATGACCTATAGCATCACTATTTGTACAAAATATGGTGTTGTTGTACAAATTAACTCTGTGACAAAGGAAATTACTCTTTTATCATTAGTAATTGGATTACCGGGATATATAAATGAAAAAAGTCCATAAGATTAGTTCCAGATTAATAAGATATGAGACAGTATTAATCCACTAAGTTTAATCATTAAAATATCCCTAGTCGTAGTATTATCGAGATTGGACATCGATAAGCGAAATAGACTAGTATTGCACTTGTGCGTGTTATGAGAGCATAACAGCATAGTTCTCATATATTTGGGTATTGGATACTCATGCAAGTGTAATAGGAGGTGTGTTTACCGATGGTACAGAAACAGCTTTGCTCTGGATAGACCCCTCGGAATTCCATTGGTAGTATGACTATGTGTCTATGGAAGTCTGAATCAGGGTAGGTGTATTTGGTCTTAACCTGAGACTTGCATCGCTAATACTTGCGACAATCAATATACTTTGGTTTTGGTCATCCGGGGCTTTAACAGGTTCTGTGTACGCCTCTTCTAGGTATACTGAGAATCGTAGTGTATTGGGTGTGATGTCAAGATGGAAGTATCACTTCAGTCATATAGAGATGATGATCACATAGGATACAGAACTAGTACTCTTTAGTACTGCAGTCATCAGGATAATATGACTAGGTCATGTTTATCCGATTATAGAGACTAGTTACCAGAGATCCGATATGTGCTTCGTACGGGGCAGACACAATTCCAGCCCCAGGCGTAGCATGTGACATCCGATACTGGATCGTAATACGCAATACTATGCCTAACATAGATAACATATTCCTTAAAAGAATATTTCTGGAGAATTGGGTAGGCATGGCGCTTTGCTAGAAGCCAACCATGTCTTGTAAATCGGTAAGAACGTGGTACTAGGTACGCACGTATTCGGATATTCCGATGATCGGATTTACTGTCAACATATCCAGGGATCTCATGGGTCGCTTCCCGAAGATTCACCGATGACGTATAACTCAAATATAATTAATCTGGGATTAATTAAGAGAGAGAGAAAATTAATCTAGAATTAATTGCGGAGAGATTTTATCTGGGATAAAATACTATTTGAAGAGAGAGAACGATTAATTCGGAATTAATCGATAAAATAATATATTTGATACATTAAATGAAATTAGATTTCATAACGGAATTAAAATTGGATTTTAATTAGGGCGAACGAATGAATTTAGAATTAATTCACGAGCGACGTGAATAGTAATTTTGCTAGGCATAATTATTTAATTAAATTTGATTTAATTACGTCACAAGGGAAAATTCGTTAATTTGGAATTAGCGAACCCGAGCCCGGGATGTGTTGCGGGCCCACTTGGATTTTGAATCAAGTGGGGCCTACAAGTCACATCACAAGTCACATCACTAGTCAACTTTGTCACTTTAAGTTGATGGAAGTTGTTGGTATGTGATTGTGTGTAAAACACACAAGTGTGAAAGGCTTGAAAGACTTTTACCAAACTTTGAATTTGGTATATGTCTTTTAATTTTTTGAAAATTAAAACAACTCAACACTACACCATATCACTCTCTCTCCCCCAATTCATGCCTTGGGCGTGAACTTCATATTCTTCCTCTCCCATTGGCTTGGCCGAAAATGGCCTTGATTTTTCTCTCAAATTGCCGTGAGCCGAGGGCTCATTTGCTTCTTGATTTTGCTTCAAAATCAAAGGTGCTAGCACATCTAAGGAGTTATACAAAGGTGTCAGGGACACTAACCCTTGAGTTTGTAATTCAAGATTCAAATATTGGAAGATTGGAAGCTCAACAATCATCAAATGGGAGCTTGGAGCACAACACAAAGGCTTTGAATTTTTGTTATCTCCTACATCCAAAACCGATCAAAGTGAGTATTTTCCGCATTCTTACTTTGTTGTATTCACATGATTTCTTGCTTAATTGATCTTGGTTTGACCTAGAAGACCCAACAGTCCATACATTCGGCCATGGCATCTAATTTGGGGAAAATTAATCTAATCAATTTTTCTCAAAATTAATCATGCATAACTCTAAGTTATCATAATCTAAGCTTAACCAAACATTCAATTTGAAGATATCATGCTCAAATCACAAAATCCCCAAAATAAAGTTTATGAACCCTAATATATTTCATGCTTAAAATTGGCTCTGATACCATTGTTGGGTTCCCCCAGAACATGCCAAGGATCATCTACGTCATGATAAGTGTGAATACTCAAAGAAGTAGCGGAAATACTTACATTGAACGGATTAGATGTAGGTGAAAAGTTCAAAACTTTTGAATCCTTTGTTGAGCTCAAAGCTTCTCCTTGTGTTCCAAACTCTTGGGAATAGTTTCCCTATCACCTTGTATGACTCCTTGAAGTGCTAGCTCACTTGAAATTTTGAAACAAAACTTCAAGAAGAGAGGAAGAAGCTCTCGGCTTTGTGTAGGGAGAGAGGAAAGAATTTTCAATTTTTATGTTGTGTAATAGATTTCAAAAATCTAATAACCATTTACCAAAAATCCAATTAGGTAAATGTCATTCCAAATGAATAAAATAATCAAAGTGTGTTGAGATTGGTTAGTGTACAAAACAAGCAACACAAGTTTTACACTCAACCTTTAACAACTTCCATCACATGTCAAACTTGTGATGTAAGTCAAGTGGGTCCCACCACTTGTAAATTCCGAATTTACGTCGAACAATCTCAACGCGCAACTTCACTTGGGCTCGGGTTTGTTCAATTCCGAATTAACAAATTTTCCGTTGCGACATAATTAAATATTAAAGTCGCTTACGAATTAATTTTAAATTAATTCGTTCGCCCGAATTAAAATCCAATTTTAATTCCGCTATGAAATCTAATTTTATTTAATATATCGAATATATTATTTAATCAATTAATTCTAAATTAATCGTTCTCTCTCTTCTATACGAATTTTATCCCAGAAAAATTCTTGTCGTAATCAATCCCAGATTAATTTTCTCTCTCTTATAATTAATCCCAAATTAATTCTGTTCGAGTCAAATGTCATCGGTGAATCTTTGGGAAGCGACCCATGAGATCCCTGGATATATTGGTAGTAAATCCGGTTATCGTACTATCCGAATTCGTGCGTACCCGGTACCACGTTCTTACCGATTTACAAGACATGGTTGGCTTCTAGCAAAGCAATGTGCCTACCCAATTCTCCAGAAATATTCTTTAAGAATATATAATCTTTGTCAGACGTAGTATACGAAGTATTGCGTATAGCAATCTATTATCGGATGTCACATGCAAGGCCTGGGGCTAGAATAGTGTATGCCCCGTACGAAGCATATATCGGATCACAAGCAACTAGTATCTTTAATCAGATAATCATGACCTTGTCATATTATCTCGATAGTTGCAACATAATAGAGTACTAGTTCTGTATCCCTAAGTGATCATCATCTCCATATGACTGAAGACATACTTCCATCTTGACATGACACCTAATCCACTACGATTCTCAATAAACCCAGAAAAGGCGTACACAGAACCTGTTAAAGCCCTGAACGACCAAAACCAAAGTGTACTGATTGTCACAAGTATTAGCGATGCAAGTCTCAGGTTAAGACCAAATACACCTACCCTGATTCGGAATCCCATAGACACATAGTCATACTACCAATGGTATTCTGATGGGTCTATCCAGAACGAAGTTGTTTCCGTACCATCGGTAAACACAACCTCCTATCACACTTGCACAAGTATCCAATACTTAAATAAATGAGAACTATGCAGTTAAGCTTCCATAACGTGCACAAGTGCAATATTAGCCTATTCCGCATTATCGATGTCCAGTCTCGATAATACTACGACTAGAGATATTTAATGATTAAACTTTCGTGGATTGATATTGTCTCATATATTATTAATCCGGAACTATTCATAATGACTTTTATCATTTATATATTCAGGTAATCTAATTACAAAATGATAAAATAACAATTTCCTTTGTCACATAATTAATTTGTACAAAAACCACAATGTCTTTTACAAATAGTGACGATATGGGTCATAATTGTCCAACACAGGCAACAAGAACCATTAAGCTTAAGATTCAATAAACAAACTAAAGTACTAAACATAATATAATTAAATCAATTATTAAACTCATGAATATTGTATTTCATCACTTCCCTAGAATAAAAATAAAATGTTGGGGTTAGGGATCCACCTTTAATATTTCAAATATAGAAATCTCACTTTATTATAATATAGAAATTGCCAGTGTTATCCAATTAAGTCAAACCAGCCATAAAGGTGGTGTTATTATTTGTCCATAAACCAGCCATAAAGGCGGTAATCATCTATCACCTAAAGACCGATCATATGGGCGATGTCACATTATGTCAAATAAATAAAACCAACCATTAAGGCGGTATCAACTTTAATCCATATTATTAAATTATAATTTCCAAATTATAAATTAAGTGAGATTAATCTACCTTATTTTATTAAAGGTTTCACCTTTCCCCCAGCGGAAATTAACTACTATACATAAAAGCAAGAACACAAACTATTATTACTACTAAAAATAAAAATAAAAATACATTACAAAACTACTGAATGAAACACACATGATACAATCCGTAATTCTTATTCAAGAAACCAAGGAAAGTGTGAAATTTACAAATGAAATGGCTTGGTATTTATAGGCAAAATTTTGCCTCCACCAATTTCTCCCCAAAATTATCCACCAAACATGGCACCAATCATGGCACCAAATATGGCACCAAGCATGTTTGGTGGAAGTTTGACATTTTCATTTTTTTTTGTTTTGAAAATGACTTTAATAATTACACATAACACACTTCTGGATATTTTATCAATTCCCGTCATGAAAACTTCAGAATTCGAAATTATTATGGACGTCAAAGTTGTAGATCTTTGAGTCTTATTTAATCTGGAACTTGAATCACCTCAACCGATATCGGAGTAGAAAGTTATGGCCAAAATACGAAAATTACGCAAAACTGAAATTTCCTAAATTGTACTTCGTTAGAACGCCATTTCAAGTTTCCAACCTCTAAAATCCAAATGTCAAGTCCAGTTTTTACCCTTATTTGTTCCATATTTCGTCTTGATTGATTCCACTGAGTCTGGATTTTATTTTATCTGCAAAATAAACTAAACCACATCAAAATGTTCATAAAACTCAAGAAACTACACAAATATTAAGTAAAATGGGCGGTAAATATTGATATATTTTCCGCTCATCACACCCCCAAACCTAACATTTTGCTAGTCCTCGAGCAAAACAACAAAATAAAATGCAATAAACAATTAAAATTAAACTAAGCCACTTTCGTAGGGATCACGGTTGCATTTAGCATATGCAATAAGCCTTTAAACCTCTAGGTGTCCCTAGTGGACGAGTTGTAGTCTCGTGAGGGCTTACAGTGACGATACCCACAAACGTCAATCAAATGCACACAAAAGAAAAAAGATCAAACAAGTGAAACTCTTATCCAAGTTTATAGTTGTTTTCTTTCTTTCTAAATTACCAAATAAATAAATTCTCCGATTATTTTTATCATTCTTCATATACACAACTAACAAGGTATTAATCAAATCATTTTGCCCACAATATTAATAAGTGTAGTTGAAAAGAGAGTACTATTTTTTAAATAACATCTTTAATCCATGTAGCGAGCTTTGAGCCAATGACTCCAAAACCAGTTGGCTTTAGGGCACTAGGTGTTAAGATACCCCTACGGACTTAATTACTCGGATCTCATATATCTTTATATATATATATATATATATATATATATATATATATATAACATCTTTAGTCAATGTAGCGAGCTTTGGGCCAGTGACTCCCAAACCAGTTGGCTTTAGGGCACTAGTGTTAAGACACCCCTACAGACTTAATTACTCGGATCTCAGATGTTAAAAGTTCTACCGTTTGATGCGAACAATCTCTGATTACTAAGGCAAGATGGCTGATTACTAAGTAGAAACTTTTTATTAATATACACAATTTTTTTTATTCCATCGTTTTTTTAGATGCTTCCTCCAATTAAACTAGAGCACTGGATATTACAAACTTTTCACTTACAACTCTGGCCGTATGTTACCATGCATGTTGATAATATCTGTTAATTGAGCATATAAAGATCCAATTTAGTCAGTATTATGGAGAATTCATAAATTAAATAATTTAAAAAGCAATAAATAAAAATTAACTTTTTACGAAATAGGTTGAGATACATCTCAGGAGTGGAAATTCCTTACACAGCTATCTCAAACACCATTACACCTGATTAGTCAAGTTAAAAACATAAAAATCAACAATTTTTTTTTATTTTTCTTTTAATTTTTTGATTTTTTGATGAAAAATCAAGCAAAAATAAAGAACACAACGAAAAATAAAAATAAGATACTAGTCAACTATTTCCCTTCCCCAAACTAATTGAGACATTGTCCCCAATGTCTTAGAAAACAGTACCTGGTTAGCATGGAATTCAACATTTTAAAAAAACTAAAGGTTAAGATGCAGATTTATCCGACGCTTCTTACCACGATTATTATCGAACTAGTTTATCTTGGAAATGATAGGGTCAATTTATGGTTCAAAGGTTAAGAGTTGGTCAATTAAATCATTGGCTGTTCAGGCAGTGTGAAAATGATATATTTTACAGGTTTTGAAAGGAACCCATTTCTCTGGGCATCATCAAGAAACACACAAATAAAGTCATAAAATCCATCAATATTAAACAGTCCAATTGGTTTCTGGTGTATGTTCAAGTTCGCCCAAGATAACACTGTAAGAATTACCTTCATTGTGCCCAAGCCACCTGGCAAAACAATAAAAGCATCGGCACAGTTAATCATTTCAACAAGTCGTTCAGACATACCTGGCACAATACATTCATCTTCGTTTGATGGTCTTATAAGATTCACCTCCGCCAATGGTTTTGGGATAATTCCCAGAACTTGACTACCTCCTTACTATACAGCCCTTGAAACATACCCCATTAGTCCAAGATTGCCACCGCCATATACTAGGTGCATATTCCTTTTAGCTATGACTCTACCCAATTCATGTGCTGCCGCAACGAATTTTGGTTTAGAACAAGCACTAGTACCGAAAAATACACAGATGTTTACAACTAGTCTTCTTGAAGTTGCTTCCATTTTTTTTTTTATATATTTATTTCTCAAATATGGATGTCTTCAAGAGTGCAATGACGAGCTCAATTTATAGATCCTAAAAAGTGTGAGTAATAATATCACTAATACCTGCCAAATGACAATTATTAGCTAAACAGTAAAATATATCGTGAAATCCAGAAAGTCTAGATCATGTCGACGAAAATTAAGGAAATCACAACCGAAAAGTAAATCAAAGCAATTATTTAAGACAATGAAATTGTGTACACAATACAAGACTTGCTTGTATAAATCCATTAGGATGCGTCTCAAGAATCCATTCCTTACTCAGCCATCACAAATGAATTTAGATCTCATCTTTGTGATTGTCAAACACCATTCCTCCAGTCTTGCTCTGCCTTAAATACTATGTTTGTGCTTTTACCTGAAAATATCACACAAATTTAAAAACTCTACAAAATGTATACACAAAATACAAAATACAAAAATAAAAATTTAAATGAAAATAAAAATTTTTCATGGGTTGCCTCCCATCTAGCGCTAAATTTTTCATCTTCAGTCAGACGTGTCTGAAGTCCATTTGTCAAGGAGGCTTCAAAGTGGTTTTAGACGTCCAATTAAAGACAATCCCATGAGCGTTGCTTTTGAAGGGTCTCTTCCAATGGTAAAGTGGCAAAAATAATTTTGTCTTATTCAGTGATTGTGCCACATTTTTAAATTTTGTCGCTCCAGTAGTTCCTGAAAGGAAACAAAGAAAATCATGGGGTCTAGTATGGAAGTTGACTTTGAATGGGAGTTCCATTCTATCAAGCTTCTGGGCGGTGTCTTTGATGTGTACTCCCCAGTACAGTGATGTTTCTCCAGAATGCATGAGATCTTTAATAAGGTCAGACACTTGCTCTTCCATTTTTGCTTCATCTTGCTCCATATTTTCTTCACATATGTACTTCAGAATTTCATTGTTTAGTTCTTCATCTGTCATATGTGAAATGCATGCTCCATAAGTGTCCACCTGAGGATATAAAGATATGTCTGATTGTAGGTCTTTATCCTTTGTGGTTAGTATGAATAGCTCGGGTAGCTCTTCTTCAAACATTTGTGCAATTCATGCTCCAAGATCTTCATTTTGAGGATGCAGAGTTTCTTCCTCACTTTTTGGTGTAGTTGGTAGAGACAGCTCTGCTACTTGTTCCTCCTTAGAGTTCGATAAATAATCAAAATCAAATTGAGATTCTGTCTGTTCAGGCTCTTGAACTGATACCTCTGACTCAGCCTCTTCACCTGTTAAGATGTCATCGTGAAATACTTGGTACTCGAAGGCTTCCTCCGTGTTATTTGGAATTTGCTCGTGAGGTATGTAGCCTTTGGTTGTTGATTATTTGTCTCAATTCATTTAACCAGGCCTTGTTACCCTTCCTCTGTCAGGGTTTTTATTTTGATTCAGAACGTTGCATTCCTATCAGCTTCCCGTTTCCCGAGCGTGTTCATCAACTGTCTTCCACTAACGGTTCTGGTCCTGAAGATTGTTAGGTTGATGGTGGATAAAAGATGAAAATATGGGTTTATTGAAATATGTTGGTTCCATTAGATAAACGATTCTGATAGTTCTGCCATCCTGAATTGTTAGTGTACGTTGCAATGATTGCTAGGTGGGTTTACCATTACATATTTCTCACATCTTCTGTCATTGTGTTCTGAAATGGTTTGCAGCAAAGTTGTGTTGAATGGCTCTGACATCCATGGGTTAGTTTGGCTGAACACCAGGCTCAGAAACAACTAGGGACTATGCCTCCCTTCAAAACCTTTGGGGTGTCTCTTCACTCATTAAAAGTTCGTAATGCTTCAATCGCCATAACTGTTGCATTTCACCACCTGAAAAATACAAAGAAAAAAGAAATAAAATTTCAGATTAAAAATACAATAAAATTACATCCAAGTAAACGTAGATAGCTTCAAAATTTAATAACGCAGGAAAAAATAAGTTCCCCGACAATGCTCCAAAAAAACTGATCGGTGGTAACCACATACGATCAAAAGCACAACGTATCGACTCAAGTAGTATTAAAAAAATTGATTCAACCAAGGACGTTTAAATTTTTATGTTATTAATTATTGATTCTATTATTTACAAAGTATTGACCGGCGTAAACACACACGTATAACGCAAGCGTACGTATCGTTCAAGTAGTATAAAAGTATCGATCCCACGAGGACTTAATACCTAAGTTTATTAATTTTATGAGGTTAAATGATTACTAGTATCTAACAGGTTGTTTAACTGATTTGAAATAGCGACGATTCTAAATTTAAAGACAATAAAATATAATTGTTTTGAAAGTAGATTTTAAGAAAATTCAATATAAAAACTATCCAGGGTTGTGATTTATTCCAATATTATATAAAGATAAAGTGGTTATTTTATAATTGGGTAATATATTGATTATTAACCTGAAACACTAATTTATGTAAAAGCCTCTTCCGATGGTCAATTACAAATACCTAGTATAATCCAATTGAACCATATGTCTATGTCAACCAAATTACCTAGATTCATTACGATTAAGTTCCAATTAAGACTACCCCCGCCCGACAGGTATATTCCTATCCTGTAAGGAAATCTATTGAAAGGGTTATCTATCCTTAAGGAAGATCGTGGGCTATTGAATCTAAGGTCTTTAAACTTAAAATCCCTAGTCTAGTTCATTTTAAGTTTACCTAGTCAATTTAATTAATGGCCAGTTAATTAAAGAGCATTAAGATTAAGACTCAATAAATAAATCTTATATTACCCAAATTATAATCTAACCCTTATAAACCCGTGACATTGAATTTCATCACAACCCTAGATATTAACTTAGTTATGACACATAGCTAGGGCTGATAAAAACTTGAAAATAAAAGACATAAACTGCTGAAAAGTAATTGCGATAATGAAAATGCTGAAGAGAAAATTACAAATGAAATAAAATGCTAAGGCAAAAAGGAATTACTTTTAATATTACTAATTTAGATATCTCCCAATAAAATAATATATAAAACTTATGAAATTATTTAATCAACCGACCAATCTGGCGGTATCCTGATTAAGTCCAATTAAGTCCAACCAGCCATATAGGCGGTAATATTTGTCCATAATCCAGCCATAAAGGCGGTACCAAAATAAATTTACCAACCGACCAGTCTGGCGGTATCCTTGATTAATCAGTTTCAAACCAACAGAAAAAAAATTTACCAACCGACCAATATAGCGGTATTCCTTTATTAATCAGAATTTTAAATAGTAAATATATTATTTTTAAGGGAGATTAATCTAAATAGCAATAGTAAAATAATTACCTTTCACCTTAGCATAGGGAAGTTACCTCCGCATAGTGAATAGTAAAAACTGTAAAATAAAGAAAGTAAATTATTATTACTACAAACAGTAATAAAATTATTACAAAAGTAAAAAGTAAAAAAAAAAAATGAAATTTCTAGAGAGAGAAACTCCCTAATTACATAGAAGGAGTGAGAAAAGGTGTAATAAAACTGAAAATTCGCGGCCTATTTATAGCAAAAAAAATTCACTATTTGGTCACTGTTCGCGCGTCGCGACGCCAAAGCTCAGCGTCGCGACGCTGGATTTTTCACTATTTGGTTGACGTGGCACGATGAGAAGCGACACGTGGCATGGCGGCTGACTGTTGAAGCGACACGTGGCAAGGCGGCTAAGACTCAATTATTATGCTGACGTCATTGGTGACGTGTCACTGTTCATGACGTCATGGTGACGTCACTGTGATGATGTGGAAGCAACGTGGCGACACGTGGGGCGGCGGCCGTCAGACGAATGAGAGGTTGACACGTGTCGCGCTGTGATTGGCTGATGATGACATGGCATGTTGACTCGGTTGACTTGCTGATGTGGCTGCTGATGTGGACGATGATGTGGCGACACGTAGGATGACACGTGGGGCGGCGGCCGTCCAAGCAATAGGATTTCGACACGTGGCAAGGCGCATTTTAGCATCTCTGTTGTGATGGTGACATGTGTCACGGCGCACGTTAGCAAAGTCAACTTTTCTCAGATTCTGATTTTTGTGGACCCGGCGCATGTTAGCAGATTCGGCGCACGCTGGGCGTCGCGGCGCGCAGTGTTCCAGCGTCGCGACGCTGAAGAGACGAAAATATCCCTGTTGACGCATTTTTGTCCGGTTTTGCCTCAAATTGCCTCCAGTGCTTTCCAAACTTTATTTATCTACAAAATAACACAAAACACATCAAAACATTCACAAAACTCAAGAAACTATACAAAATATTAGATTAAATGAGTGGGAAATAGTGATAAAATACCACTCATCACACCCCCAAACCTAACATTTTGCTAGTCCTCGAGCAAAATACAAAATGGAATAACATAATAAAATTTAACTAACCATTTTCGTAGGGATCACGGTTGCATTTAGCATATGCAACAAGCCTTTAAACCCCTAGGTGTCCCTAGTGGACGAGTGTAGTCTCGTGAGGGTTTACAGCAATGATACCCACAAACATTTTACAAAAGTAAAAATGTATTAAAACTAATGCACACAAAAGCAAAAAGACAAGCGAAAAGAGAAATAAGTTAGTAACTAATCAGGTGAAACTTCTACTACAAGTTACTAGTTGTGTTGTTTTTCTTTCTAAATTACCGAATAAGTAAATTCTCCGATTATTTTTATCTTTCTTCATATACACAGTCAACATAATATTAAACAACTCATTTTTGCCCACAACAGTCATAAGTGCAGTTGATAAGAGAGTAATATTTTTGTCCTAAAGTTCTATCAGATTTCACACCTTTTTGTAGTAATGGAATAATTTTCTGATTTTTCTGATTTTTTCTTTGCTTTTCTGAATTTTGACTTTTTATTTATATACAATACCTTCCGTCTATGTAGCGAGCTTTGGGTCGGTGGCTCCCAAACCAGTTGGCTTTAGGGCACCAGGTGTTAAGACACCCCTACGAACTTAATTACTCAGACTTCAGATATGAATATTTTTGCAGTATCTTCGATCCATGTAGCGAGCTTTGGGCCAATGACTCCCAAACCAGTTGGTTTTAGGGCACTAGATGTTAAAACACCCTTACAGACTTAATAACCCGGATCTTAGATACTTTATTTTTGTACATCAAAATTTTTTTTTTTTTTTTTTTTTTTTTTTTTTTTTTTTATTCCATAACTATGTATAGATGCTTCCTCCAATTAAACTATAGCACGGAATATTACAAATTTTTCAATTACAGCTCATGTCTGTATGTTACTATGTATGTTGATAATACCTGTCAAATGAGCATATGAAGATTCATTTTAGTCAGTATTATGGAGAATTCACAAATTAAATAATTCAAAAGGAAATAAACAAAAATTAACTTATTTCGAAATAAATGGTTTGAAATACGTCTCAAGAGTGGAAACTCCTTACTCGGCTATTTCTTACCAATTCACCTTTTTAGTCAAAATAAAAACACAAAAAAAGCAAAATATTTTTGTAATTTTTGAAAATTTTTCAATTTTTTGTATTTTTCGAAAAAATTTTGGACTAAAAATAAAAACAACAATACAAACAAGTACTATTAACTATACCTCACCCCCAAACCTAAATGAGACATTGTCCTCAATGTCTTAAACAGTAGAAGAAGAGTTTAGAAAATAATACCTGGTTAGTTGAAATTCTACAGGAAAAATTACAGGTTAAGATCCAGATTAATTCGACGTCTCTTACCACGATCGTCCTCGGACCAATTTATCTTTGAAATGATAGGGTCAACTTTCGGTTCATAGGCTATGAGTTGATCAATTAAATCTGGAGCAGTTCTGGCAGTAAAGAGGAGTTCTTTTAAAGGTTTTGACACGAACCCATTTCTTCGAGCATCATCAAGAAACACACAAAGAAAATCATAAAACCCATCAACGTTGTACAGCCCAATTGGTTTCTGGTGTATGTTTAGGTTCGCCCAAGATAGTACAAAAAAAATTTCCTCCAATGTGCCCAAGCCACCTGGCAAAGCAATAAAAGCATCAGAACGGTTAATCATTTCTACCAGTCGTTCAGACATACCTGGCACGATCAGTTCCTCTCCGTTTGTTGGTTCAATAAGATTTGCTTCTGCCAAGGGTTTTTGGGATGATTCCCAAAACATGATTGCCTCCTTCCTGTACGGCCTTTGAAACAATCCCCATTAGTCCAAGATTACCTCCGCCATATATTAAGTGTATATTCCTTGCGGCTAAGACTCGACCCAATTCCTGTGCTGCTTCTATGTATTGTGGTTTAGTACCAACAGTACTACCGCCAAAACACACAAATGTTTTCAACTCGTCTTCTTGAAGTGGCTTCCATGTTTTACTCTGGATGTCTTCAATGTGCAATGATGAGTTGAATTTATAATACCTGAAAAAGGGTGAGTAAAAATAGCACAAGTATCTTCCAAATGACGATTAGTAGTAAAATAGTAAAATAGATTGTGAAAGTCAACAAGATCTGGATCCTGTCGGAGAAAATAAAAGAAAACAACAAAACAAATCACAATTATTAGAAAAAGATAAAGAGATATAATATTTACAAATAACGGGCTTGATTGACGTTTATGCGTCAGGGACAAGCTTCCCATCCAATTTTCTTATAAATTGGCAAACAGGGTCTTTTTGAGTCAGATTCCCTAGACTTAACTGTTGTCTTTCTTTTTGAAATTGTGTATGTAATCTGCGAAAGGCTATATGAACATGTCCACTGGGATGCGTCTCAAGAGTCGAAGATATATCATCTAAAGACTCCTTACTCAAGCCATCCCTAATGAATTCAATTTTGTCTTCGCGATTAATAGACACCATTCCTAAAGAACGACAACGAGTGTTGCAATTCCATCGTGCACATTTGTAACAAACACCATTTGTTTAGCTCTACGTTTCTTTGCATAGGTGCTTCTTCCAAAACCAGGCAGATGTGAAATAAAAGATTCAGAAGACTCACCTGCCAATCGAACTCTTGCTTCAATTACCCAACGAATATCATTGGGCACACCATGGATCGTCAGTAGTCTCATTCGTTCCAAGCGAGCTTTGTAAACTTTCAATAGAGATTTTTGTGGGAGAGAAGGAAATTGCTTGTGAAGATTTGCGAGAGCTTCTTCCATCTTGAAATGACTTAATCTGCAAAAACTAAACACACAAAATTAAATCACACCAAATCACAATATACAAAAAAATTGCATGGGTTGCCTCCCTGCGAGCGCTAAGTTTTAAGTCGTCAGCTAGACGTTACTTCTCGAACGTTTATGCTGGATCTGAAAGTGTAACACTTTCTTTTGTCGCCCAAATGATTCTCCCCAGTAGTGCTTGACACGCTGACTGTTAACTTTGAATGTGTTGTTGGTATTGGGATCCAGTAGCTCAACAGCTCCATATGGTAAAACCTGAGTGATTACAAATGGTCCAGACCACCTAGATTTCAACTTTCCAGGGAAAAGTTTCAACCTCGAGTTGTACAACAACACCTGCTGTCTTGGTTCCAACTGTCTGTGCACTATTTTTCGGTCATGCCATTTCTTTGTCTTTTCCTTGTATAATTTGGCATTGTCATAAGCCTGTAGGCGAAATTCCTCCAATTCGTTGAGTTGGTGAAGTCTTTTCTCTCCTGCAGCTTGTGAGTCAAATTCAACTTCTTCAGTGCCCAGTACGCCTTGTGTTCAAGCTCAACTGGCAGATGGCATGCTTTCCCAAACACTAATCGATATGGAGACATACCAATGGGTGTCTTGTAAGCTGTCCTGTAGGCCCATAATGCATCATCTAGTTTTGTTGACCAGTCCCTCCTTGTTGATCCAACGGTTCTTTCTAGGATTCTTTTGATCTCCCTGTTTGAAACCTCAACCTGTCCATTTGACTGTGGATGGTAAGCAGTGGCAATTGTGAGTAACTCCGTATTTGGATAAGAGTGCATCGAAGTATTTGTTGCAGAAATGAGAGCCACCATCACTGATAATTGCCCGCGGTGTTCCGAATCGAGTGAAAATGTTCTTCTTTATGAATTTGATCACAAACTTTTGAGTCATTGGATGGCAGTGCAATTGCTTCAACCCATTTGGAAACATAATCTACAGCAACCAGGATGTACAGGTTTCCAAATGATGGAACAAAGGGTCCCATGAAATCAATACCCCATACATCGAATATTTCCACTTCTAGAATGTTTTGCAACGGTCCTTCGTTTCTCCTCGAAATATTCCCGTTCTCTGGCACCTGTCACATTGAAAAGCAAAAAGATAAGCATCTTTAAAAAGAGTGGGCCAGAACAAACCTGATTGAAGGACTTTGGCTGCAGTTTTGTTTCCGCTGAAGTGTCCGCCGTATGGTGATGAATGACAGTGTTGCAAAACACTGTTAACCTCCTCTTGTGGGACACACCGTCTCAGTAATTGATCAGCACAGCGTTTAAACAGGTACGGTTCATCCCAGACATAGTGCTTGACTTCTTTGAAGAACTTCTTCCGTTGCTGAGTTGTCCATTCCAACGGCCATTTTCCTGTCACAATATAATTGACATAGTCAGCATACCAAGGGACTTCCTGTTGATTTATGGAAAACAATGTTCATCTGAAAAAGTTTCTTTGATTGAAGGATCTTTGTCAGCTGTTTCTCCATTCTCGAGCCTCGATAGATGATCTGCCACCTGATTCTCTGTTCCTTTCCTGTCTCGAATCTCCACATCGAATTCTTGCAGAAGAAGTATCCAACGGATCAATCTAGGTTTGGCATCTTTCTTTTTGATCAGATATTTGATTGCTGAATGATCTGTGTAGACCACCACTTTGGGACCCAACAGATAAGAGCGGAATTTGTCAAAAGCATACACAACTGCGAGCAACTCCTTTTCAGTGGTTGTGTAGTTGAGTTGAGCTTCATTCAGAGTTCTGCTGGAGTAGTAGATGGTGTGGAAAATCTTTGCTTTGCGTTGTCCCAAAACTGCACCTACAGCAAAATCACTAGCATCACACATTACCTCGAATGGAAGGGTCCAATCTGGTGCTACAATGATGGGGGCAGAAATCAGTTTTTGTTTTAAGATCTCAAAAGCTGCCTGGCATTCTTTTGTGAAGTTGAAAGGCACATCCTTTTCCAGAAGATTACAAAGAGGTTTTGCAATCTTGGAAAAGTCTTTGATAAATCTCCTGTAAAAACCTGCATGTCCAAGAAAACTCCGAATCCCTTTTACAGATGTTGGTGGAGGTAGTTTCTCAATTGTCTCGATTTTTGCTTTGTCTACCTCAATTCCTTTTTGAGATCCTGTGTCCAAGAACAATACCTTCCTGCACCATAAAGTGACATTTTTCCCAATTGAGTACCAGGTTTGTATCTTCACATCTTTGTAATACCTGTTCCAAATTTAACAAACAATGGTCAAAAGAATCTCCAAACACAGAAAAATCATCCATAAAAACTTCCATACTCTGCTCCAGCATGTCTGAGAAAATGGCCATCATGCAACGTTGAAAAGTGGCAGGGGCATTACATAATCCAAATGGCATCCTGCGGAAAGCAAAAGTACCATAGGGACATGTAAAAGTGGTTTTCTCCTGGTCTTCTGGTGTGATGGCAATCTGATTGTAACCTGAATATCCATCAAGAAAACAATAAAACTCATGTCCTGCCAGTCTGTCTAACATCTGGTCAATGAATGGCAGCGGAAAATGGTCCTTTCTCGTGGCTTTGTTCAGCTTCCTGTAATCCATACATACTCTCCATCCAGTCACTGTTCTTGTCGGAATCAGCTCGTTCTTTTCATTGGTGACAACAGTAATTCCTCCTTTCTTAGGTACACATTGCATAGGACTTACCCAAGTGCTGTCTGAGATGGGGTAAATGATACCAGCATCCAACCATTTGATGATTTCTTTCTTCACGACTTCCTTCATGATTGGATTGAGTCTCCGTTGATGCTCCACTGTGGGTTTGTATTCATCATTCATCAGGATTTTGTGCATGCAAAATGATGGACTAATGCCTCGAATGTCTGCTATAGTCCAGCCATGGCTCTTTGTGTTCTCGTAACACTCTTAGTAGCTTTTCTTCCTGTTCCAATGTTAGTGAAGAAGAAATAATAACAGGGTAATTCAGAAGAGTTCCAAGAAATGCATACCTGAGATGGCTCGGAAGTAACTTCAGTTCCAGCTGCGGTGGTTCTTCAATCGAAGGTTTAATTCGGTCTTTCTTTGGTAATTCCAAGCTTTCAACTGGTGGTGTAACTTTGAATCGAAATGGTTTGTCAAGGTAATTGATACATTCCAAGATTTCAGCATCTAGTTCGTTGTCAGTCATATTGGTTATGCAAGCTTCAAGTGTATCTGTGAGATTTGACTCAGTATTCTGAACAATTTTATCAACAACATCAATTCTGAAGCATTCTTCTTCTTCCTTTTCATCACTTGGAAATTTCATGGCTTGGAAAACATTAAAGGTCACTTCTTGGTCCTGCACTTTCATGGTTAGTTCTCCTTTTTGCACATCAATTACAGTTTTACCTGTAGCCAAAAATGGTCTCCCGAGAATGATAGGTATTTCTTTGTCTTCTCCATGTCAAGGATGATAAAGTCTGCTGGAAGGATGAGTTTGTCAACTTTAACTAGCACATTTTCAACGACTCCTCTCGGAAATGCGAGTGTTCGATCAGCAAGTTGCAAAGATACTGAGGTAGGCATTGCTTCTCCAATTTGCAGTTTCCTGTAAATAGAAAAAGGCATTAAATTAACACTGGCACCTAAATCACATAAAGCCTTACCGATGTAATGTTCTCCAATGGTGCATGGGACTGTGAAACTGCCAGGATCTTTCAACTTCGGGGGAAGCTTCCTCTGAATGATGGCGCTGCATTCTTCTGTCAATGCTACTGTCTCGTAGTCTCCCAATCTCCGTTTTCGTGAAAGGATGTCTTTCATGAATTTGACATAACTGGGCATTTGTTCCAAGGCTTCAGCAAATGGTATGTTAATGTGCAGCTTTTTGAAAATCTCCAAGAAACGAGCAAACTGTTTGTCCAGTTTGTTTTTCTGAAGACGCTGAGGAAATGGTGGTGGTGGAGTGATCTGTCTTTTTTCTTTTTCCTTTGCTTCTTTTTCTTCCATCTGTGGAACTGCATCTTTTGGAACTTCCTCAGCAGCTGTTTTGACTCCAATATCTTTGTTGATCTCAGTACCACTCTTTAAGGTAATGGCTTGACATTGTTCCTTCCCTCGGTTCTTTGGATTTGGTTCTGTATTACTGGGAAGATTACCTGGTGGTCTGTAACTTTGAGCATTGGCCAGTTGGCCGATTTGATTCTCCAGTGCTTTGATGGAAGCTGATTGGCTCTGAAAGATAGCATCGTACTTTTTCAACTGAGCCAGCACTTCTGCTATTCCTGGCTGTTCATTTACCTGCGTTTGGCCTTTGTTCTGTTGCTGAATCCAGGTGGTGGATAGTTCTGTTGTTGACCTGAATTGTTACTCCATGAAAAATTAGGATGATTCCTCCACCCTGGGTTGTAGGTGTTGGAATATGGATTGTTCCCCTGCCTGTTGAAATTGTTGACATAATTCACCGTTTCTTCATGTTGATTTGAATCTGGTGCTCCTCCATATGGTGAACTTGTGGATCCAGTGGTAAGAGTCTCCATGAATTTGCATATTTGATCTAGCTTGGTGTTGACTGCTGTATTAGCTCCAACCTCATATATTCCTGCAATTTTGAATCAAACTTCTTTCAGTTGGCCACAAAGAGTTGTTGTTGGCCATTTCTTCGATTAATTCCCAGGCTTGATCTTCACCTTTTGCCATTAAAGCTCCTCCAGCAGCAGCATCAATTGTGGTTCTCATTATTCCAGAAAGCCCATTATAAAATGTTTGGACTTGAAGCCATTTTGGAATTTCATGGTGTGGACATTTCCGGAGTAAGTCTTTGTACCTTTCCCAAGCTTCGTACAGAGATTCTGAATCTTGCTGCACAAAGGATGTGATGTCATTCCTCAGTTTTCCGGTTCTGGCTGGTGGAAAATACTTTGCAAGAAATTTGGTGGCTAAGATGTTCCATGTTGTGATAGACCCTGCTGGTAATGAATGTAGCCAGGCTTTAGCTCTGTCCTTCAAGGAGTATGGGAATACACGCAGTCTCATTGCTTCTTCAGCTTCTCGGTTGTAATTGAAAGTACCGCAAACTTCCAGGAAGTTGCTGATGTGGGAATTAGGATCTTCAGTTGCATTTCCTCCAAACTGAACTGATTGTTGTATCATCTGAATGCAAGTTTTGATGTCACCCGCATTTGCTGGTAATGGAGGGAGTACAATGCATGAAATGAGTCTGTCAACCACCGGAATGGTTCTGTCTCGAATGGGAATTGGTGGTGCAACCTCCAAAGGTTCAGGTTCCATGTTGACTAAAGCTTCTTGAGCTTCTCGCCTTTCCCTTCTCAACTGTCTGATAGTTCTTTCAATTTCTGGGTCAAGCGGTCGTAGTTCAAAGCTTCTGGTTCGTCTCATGAAGTTTCTGAGAACCTGAAACACAAGAAAACAATAAAAGAAATTAGATACAAGTAAAAGTATCTAACCCCTAAACTAATAATAAAAGATAAATAAGTCCCCGGCAACGGCGCCAAAAACTTGACCGGCGTAAACACACACGTATAACGCAAGCGTACGTATCGTTCAAGTAGTATAAAAAGTATCGATCCCACGAGGACTTAATACCTAAGTTATTAATTTTATGAGGTTAAATGATTACTAGTATCTAACAGGTTGTTTAACTGATTTGAAATAGCGACGATTCTAAATTTAAAGACAATAAAATATAATTGTTTGAAAGTAGATTTTAAGAAAATTCAATATTAAAACTATCCAGGGTTGTGATTTATTCCAATATTATATAAAGATAAAGTGGTTATTTTATAATTGGGTAATATATTGATTTATTAACCTGAAACACTAATTTATGTAAAAGCCTCTTCCGATGGTCAATTACAAATACCTAGTATAATCCAATTGAACCATATGTCTATGTCAACCAAATTACCTAGATTCATTACGATTAAGTTCCAATTAAGACTACCCCCGCCCGACAGGTATATTCCTATCCTGTAAGGAAATCTATTGAAAGGTTTATCTATCCTTAAGGAAGATCGTGGGCTATTGAATCTAAGGTCTTTAAACTTAAAATCCCTATGTCTAGTTCATTTTAAGTTTACCTAGTCAATTTAATTAATGGCCAGTTAATTAAAGAGCATTAAGATTAAGACTCAATAAATAAATCTTTATTACCCAAATTATAATCTAACCCTTATAAACCCGTGACATTGAATTTCATCACAACCCTAGATATTAACTTAGTTATGACACATAGCTAGGGCTGATAAAAAACTTGAAAATAAAAGACATAAACTGCTGAAAAGTAATTGCGATAATGAAAATGCTGAAGAGAAAATTACAAATGAAATAAAATGCTAAGGCAAAAAGGAATTACTTTTAATATTACTATTTAGATATCTCCCAATAAAATAATATATAAACTTATGAAATTATTTAATCAACCGACCAATCTGGCGGTATCCTGATTAAGTCCAATTAAGTCCAACCAGCCATATAGGCGGTAATATTTGTCCATAATCCAGCCATAAAGGCGGTACCAAAATAAATTTACCAACCGACCAGTCTGGCGGTATCCTTGATTAATCAGTTTCAAACCAACAGAAAATAAATTTACCAACCGACCAATATAGCGGTATTCCTTTATTAATCAGAATTTTAAATAGTAAATATATTATTTTTAAGGGAGATTAATCTAAATAGCAATAGTAAAATAATTACCTTTCACCTTAGCATAGGGAAGTTACCTCCGCATAGTGAATAGTAAAAACTGTAAAATAAAGAAAGTAAATTATTATTACTACAAACAGTAATTAAAATTAAAAGTATACAAAAGTAAAAAATAAAATGAAAATTCTAGAGAGAGAAACTCCCTAATTACATAGAAGGAGTGAGAAAAGGTGTAATGAAAACTGAAAATTCGCGGCCTATTTATAGCAAAAAAAATTCACTATTTGGTCACTGTTCGCGCGTCGCGACGCCCAAAGCTCAGCGTCGCGACGCTGGATTTTCACTATTTGGTTGACGTGGCACGATGAGAAGCGACACGTGGCATGGCGCTGACTGTTGAAGCGACACGTGGCAGGCGGCTAAGACTCAATTATTATGCTGACGTCATTGGTGACGTGTCACTGTTCATGACGTCATTGGTGACGTCACTCTGATGATGTGGAAGACAACGTGGCGACACGTGGGGCGGCGGCCGTCAGACGAATGAGAGGTTGACACGTGTCGCGCTGTGATTGGCTGATGATGACATGGCATGTTGACTCGGTTGACTTGCTGATGTGGCTGCTGATGTGGACGATGATGTGGCGACACGTAGGATGACACGTGGGGCGGGGCCGTCCAAGCAATAGGATTTCGACACGTGGCAAGGCGCATTTTAGCATCTCTGTTGTGATGGTGACATGTGTCACGGCGCACGTTAGCAAAGTCAACTTTTCTCAGATTCTGATTTTTGTGGACCCGGCGCATGTTAGCAGATTCGGCGCACGCTGGGCGTCGCGGCGCGCAGTGTTCCAGCGTCGCGACGCTGAAGAGACGAAAATATCCCTGTTGACGCATTTTTGTCCGGTTTTGCCTCAAATTGCCTCCAGTGCTTTCCAAACTTTATTTATCTACAAATAACACAAAACACATCAAAACATTCACAAAACTCAAGAAAAACTATACAAAATATTAGATTAAATGAGTGGGGAAAATAGTGATATAAATACCACTCATCACGTATTCTAATAAAGGGAAAGAGAAACTGCTTTATTGGTTGGGTGAATTTGGATTTGCTAAATAAATGAAATAAATTAAAAAACACAAAACGAAAATATTAATGGAAAATAAAAAAAAAGAACAAACAAAAATACTAGGTGATGATGAAGAAACACAATATTTATATTAATGATGAATTGATTTTCTTCGATATGGTTGTAATAAAATAGTTTTGTTAACCTGGAACACGAAAAGATATGATAAAAGTCCTCTTCCGATCCGATGTCAGATGCAACACACCCAAAATAACCCCTTATCTCATATGTTTTTGTTAACCAAGTTACCTGAATTCATTAAGTTTCAAGTTCCAATTGTGGCTACCCCTGCCCGACAGGTATAGGGTCTTATCCTAGAAGGAAATCTACCTAAGGGTACCATGCCCCAAGTGAGATCGGAGCTATTGAATTTAAGGATGAAACCAAAAAATCTCTTTCCAAGTTTATTTTAAGTTTTTACCCCATCAATCTTGTTGGTGATCAGGCAACAAGTAGCAATAAGCTTAAGATTCCATACACAAACTAAAAAGTATTAAACAAACTATAATTAAATCAATTATTAACTCATGAATATTGTATTTCATCATTCCCTAGAATAAAAAATAAATGCTGGGTTAGGGGATCTACTTTTAATATTTCACAATGTAGGAAATCTCACTCTATTATATATAGAAATTGTCACTGTTATTCCAATTAAGTCAAACCAGTATAAGGTCCGTTATTATTAGTTGTTCCTACCA
>SKCR01053797.1:0-30113 GCA_019454045.1 Zanthoxylum bungeanum | reverse complement strand
TTTAGCAAAGTCAAAACTTATCAAATTGTTGACCGTTGACCAGGTGCATGTTAGCAATCCGGCTCACGCTGGCGTCGCGGCGCGCTGTTCTTCAGCGTCGCGACGCGAAGAAGACGAAAAATAACCCTGTTGACGCATTTTTTGTCGGTTTTGCCCCAAATTGCCTCCAGTGCTATCCAAACTTTATTTATCTGCAAAATAACAATAAAACACATCAAAACGTTCATAAAACTCAAGAAACTATACAAAATATTAAGGTAAATGAGTGGGAAATAGTGATATAAATACCACTCATCAACGAGTCCCAGGGTCGAGGCCCACATCAGCATCAGTATCAGTTTCGGGGATGAGTCTCAGGCCGAGGCCTGCAGAAGCAGCAGTATCAGTTTGGGGCGAGGCCCATATCTGTATCAGTTTGGGGCGAGGCCCACTCAGTTTCAGTCTAGGGGTGAGGCCCACATCAGTATCAGTCTAGGGGGCGAGGCCCATATCAGTATCCATCAGGGTTGAGGCCTATATTTTATCAACATTTTTGGGATGCGTCCCAGGGTTGTAAACCCATATCATCAGCAGTTTTTGGGATGCGTCCCAGGGTCGAGGTCCCTATTGTCAGCGGTGTTGGGTCGAGGTGCCCAGGGTCGAGGTGCCCCCGTTGTCGGTTGTAGTTCCGGGTCGAGGTGCCCACTACATCATCAGTTCGAGGGCGAGGTCCCTATTGTCAGCGGTGTTGGGTCGAGGTGCCCAGGGTCGAGGTGCCCCCGTTGTCGGTTGTAGTTTCGGGTCGAGGTGCCCAGAGTCGAGGTACCCACTACATCATCAGTTCGAGGGCGAGGTCCCTATTGTCAGCGGTGTTGGGTCGAGGTGCCCAGGGTCGAGGTGCCCCCGTTGTCGGTTGTAGTTCCGGGTCGAGGTGCCCACTACATCATCATTTCAGGGCGAGGTCCCTATCTGTCAGTGGTGTTGGGTCGAGGTGCCCAGGGTCGAGGTGCCCCTGTTGTCTGTTGTAGTTCCGGGTCGAGGTGCCCACTACATCATCATTTCAGGGCGAGGTCTCTATTTTTCAGCGGTGTTGGGTCGAGGTGCCCAGGGTCGAGGTGCCCCCGTTGTCTGTTGCAGTTCCGGGATGCGTCCCAGGGTCGAGGGCCCACTGCATCATCATCACAGTTCACATTCGGTGGTTCGGGAACAAAGCCCAGAGGTCGAGGCACCTCGCCATCATATCAATTCAGTTCGAAGCTGCAGGCAAGTCAGGTGGCAGCTGGCGAGCCAGGTAAGTAAAAATGCATTGCACGTAACTTTGATAGGATTGTCATTGTCACACACTACACAAGTCCCATCAAAGTGGGGGCGACTGTAGACACTGCATTTTTACATATCGTGCCCAATGATGAGCCTCGTAAGGAGGCACTACCTTTTCAGTCGTGGAAGTCACGGGAAACGGACGTTGGAAGGGTAAAGTTGGAAATCGGAATTATTATCGGATTTAACTTGGTTGTCTAGCTTCGGTTTGCTCGTTGGATTTCTGTTTCAAAGTTCATCCTCGGCCCAAAAACCCCATAAGCCACCTACCAAACCATACACTAAGCCCAAAACCCATAAGTCCACCAAAAAGAACCAAATCCATGCCAAATACCACATCCCACACCCATCACCTCTCTAAATTAACCAAATACACATAATTAATCACAAATCCCACTCACACAAGCACTTGCCACCAACCACACATCACTAGCCACCAACATTCCCTAAAACATGCACACCTCACTTCCACTCACACAATGCAAGCCACCTCACTTCCACCTTCAATCAAATCCACCTAACCCACTAACTAGCACCCATTACCCTTTGCATACACACATTTACGCACAAAACCTCTCAAATACACAAGCCACCAACCTTCCACTAACAATTAATAACTCACACCAACCCCCTCCACCAAACACAAAACATTTAATACCTCTCCACTAGCAACCACTCCCTTGATTCAAGCATGTTGTAAGCCACCTATCCCTTCCATCCTTGCCTATAAAAGAAGCCTAAAACCAACCAAAAACACTTAGCACATATTGAGCACATCTCTCACATCTTGATAGCACATACATAACACAAAAGACATCCTTCTCCTCTCCAAGCATTCACGCCAACTAGCCCTCACTGCAGCCCACTGCTCACGCCAAACACCCCTGTCACTGCAGTCCTTGAAGCACACAAGAACAACCATATACAGCAGCCCACTGGTCACGCCAAAACACACCTTGCAACCGCCCCAAAAAATCCCCCAAAGTCACGCCCAAACAGCCCCTGCATTCCCCTTGACTGCACGCCTCAAATAGCCCACTGTACTGTCTCCCTCACTGCCAAAAATAAGCCCACTGCACTGCCCATTTTTCATGCCTATTTGACCCTTGAAACAGTCCGGAAAACACCGTGAAATTGCACTAAAAAACTGCACAAAAATCCCTTCCAAAACCCACCAAAACAGCCCCTAACAACACAAAAAACTGCACTATTTAATACCCCAAAACAGCAGCTCAAATACCCCAAAATAGCAGCTCATTGCACTCAAAACAGTGACCAAAATCACCAAAACAGTGAACAAAAACTTCACTTTGAAACCCCCCAAATAACCAAACAAAAACAGCTCAATACCCCTTTAAAAATGCACAAAACAGTCCACTAACACACCTGAAACAGTGGCCTAAAAACAGCAGCAAAACAGCAGCAAAACGGAGTGAAAACAGCGAGCAAATCAGCGAAACAGCGAGGGAAAAAGCGAACCAGTGAACCAGAAAAGTTGCGGAGTGTTAGCCCTTCTGACGGCCGTGAAACGCACTTCCAAAAGACGACACAAAAAGTTAGACCTGAGGGCATACGATACTTATCTTCTTCGCATGAATTGATAATTTAGAAAGCATGTTAGTTATGATATTTAAGTATGCATGACTAGCTGGTTGTGTTTAAGCATGATTTAATTGTTTAGTATGATATTTATTTTCTTATGCATGATTAGGATGTTTAGTATGCTATAGGTTTATACATGACTAGTTGGTTGTGTTTGAGCATGATTTAATTGTTTAGTATGATATTTATTTTCTTATGCATGATTAGGATGTTTAGTATGATATAGTTTTATGCATGACTAGTTGGTTGTTTGAGCATGATTTAATTGTTTAGTATGATATTTATTTTCTTATGCATGATTAGGATGTTTAGTATGTTATAGTTTTATGCATGACTAGTTGGTTGTTTGAGCATGAATGAATTAGTTTAGCATGTTATCTATGGTAGTTTGCATGAATACAATATGCCAATGAAGTTGTATGTTCGTCGCTCCTTTGATGTACTTCCAAGCATGCACTCTTAGATGTGAAATGTATGTAAATTTAGGTGTAAGTTTCATCTTGAATATGTGAATTTAGAAGCATGATATCCTTGGAAATAAATGTTACTTAAACTTGATTAAATTATTACGTAAATCCTTTCATTACGAGTGACACAAGTAAGGGACCGTTCCGAACCCAACGGTTTGAGGTCTTCCCTTGCGAGGGGTGAGTGCGGCTCATTCTAATCTCATTTTCCCGGTTCACACGGGTGGCGACTCCATTATTCTCCGGTTTAGTCCCCCGTGGCTACTCCGTACTCCCAACTAGTGCCGCGAGCCTAGAACAGCATACGTCGTCCAGTTTCTGTTGTCTACAGTCTGGCGACTCCACTGGGGATAGAGAATCGGCCCCGAAAATATTGTCTTGTATTGTTTGGATTTATGTTTTAATTGACCGTGTCTATAGTGGATAAAAGTAAGGGTTTAATCAAAGGCATTTTTGAGGCTAGGTAATGGTTGGGTGTCTTCCTTCACTCACTACCTTTCTAGAAGGAAAAGCTGTGAAGGCACCTAGATGGCCATCTACTCGTAGCCTATTGTGATGGACTAATTTGGAGGATTCGTTGTTTATTCCTGACACCAAGCGATAAGAGCCTAAGGGGCTTGGGTATTTAAGTGAGCCTCGCTCCACCTTCCCTCTGGGGAATCTACAACGAGAAATCCATTTGACAGTCTGTCACACACCATAGCTCATTGGCACGTACCTTAGTGTATAAAAAAGGGTGTGCTCACTTGGTCGCTCGAACCCTTGAGTGGGGAGACCTAGTTGTGAGCCATCCTTCGCCGGTGAGAGCCTTTGTCTATACTCTTGCTAAACCACCCATAGACCGGGTTGGCTAAAGTAACAATTATTTCCTTGAGTATGTGTTTATGGGCCATTTCCATTTGGAGGCAGTTGGACCTTTATCAGAAATGCGAACTTGTTGGGCCATTTAAACTGGGGCGAGTTCGTATCTTATGATTATTAGGCCCAAAGCTTCTAAAATGTCGATGGGCCATTGTGTAGAAATTATCATGTCATGTTTGCATCATCTTTCTTCTATGCATGTGTTTGGGCCTTTTATCATTTGAAGTTATTTAGCCGTGTTATCGCAAAAGTGTAAACTTGTTGGGCCTTTTCAACTGGGACAAGTTTGCATTGCGCAATAGTGTGATTGAATACTTTAAAATGATAACGAGCCAATTAGTGTAAATTATTTTTGAATATGTTTACATCATACATCATGTCACGCATACACGCATCATGTTAACCCTTTTTGTCTTAAAAGCCATAGTAGACTCCCGTTGGATTAGGAAAGAAGAAAGATCCATCAAAAGAATCGTCAACCAGAATAAGTGAGGCAGTCAACGAAGAATCCCGCCTGGATCAATCAAAGACCGAGTCTACTTCCTCAAAGACTTCTCCTATCAGAAACAGACAACTCTCCAGTTTGAGTAAACTGTTGTCAAAATATGTTTGAAAAACTGAAGATGCAATGAGAATAAGAGTTAAAGGGATAATTGTTGTTCTACCTCAGAAGTCTGGCACATAAAATCTCTGACTTTAGATTTCAGCACTTGTCGGAAAAAAATCAGATGACTGACACATTGGTGACACTAGCCGCGGCTTGGGAAGATCCGAAGAAATTGGTGATGAAATCACTTATCCTGACAACTGCAAGTAAGTCATTGTATGAGACAGAAAGGATATCATATGTGGGAGCTGATGGCAGGAACCCTTGGTATCACGATATTCAGAGATATCTAGAACACAGAGAATTCTCAGAAGAAATAAGCAGAAAAGACAGAAGATTGGGAAACAAGGCAATGAGACTACCAGATTTGGGAAATGAGGAATTCACCAAGTCGGTCAACGTAAGCAGATTGAAGCTGCACTTTGCTGGGAAAAAAGAACTGAGCGGTCACCAAGGGAACATGCAGAAGACCTAACCCAACAAGATAGGAAATACATACATGCATACACGTAACTTGCATTCTTGTTTTGTGTTTACAGATTTCAAACAGATGGGAACCATCAAGGGGCGACCGGGGACATATGGCGCCGAGGAGCACAATGAGGATCCAACCCATCACGAAAAGGGAGTATCTCTACACTTGCATACTTACATGCACACATATTTATTCTGTTGTTTTGTATTTGCACGTTTAAAGAAAAAAAAAAGAAAGAGAGAAAGAAAAGAAAGCAGCAAAAAAAAAAAAAAAAACGGCGAGCACAAAAAGACGACGGTGAAGCCACGATGACAGAAGAATTTCGGTCATGTCTGGCTGAAGACGATGAACAAAGGCGGAGCAAGGAAAGCAGCGAAGATCAAAAGCGGCAAGCACTAAAGACGACGGTGATGCCACACTGACAGAAGAACTTCGATCATGTCTGGCTGAAGACAATGAAGTTAATGCTGAAAGGGAGGCAACCTATGCAAGTTGCTGTGATTCATGTTTCAAGTTCTTGTAAAATCTCTAAATTTTGTGTTATTTTTGCATGTGAAAGCAAATGCGGAGCAAGTTAGTACATAGGGATTGGTGCTTGGCAATCACAAGAATGGGAGATAATTCATTAATGGTGGCAGAAATCTATAACTGTTTGGACCATTCACGACATATTGAAGTGGAAGAGATCCACAACTTTTTGACATTTTAGAGATTCCTTTGGTATTTTCTGTTATTTTCGTTGAAAGAATCCACAACTTTTTGACGTATCACGATCTCCTTTGTTATTTTCTGTTATTTTCCTGGAATGAATCCAAAACTTTTTGACATCTCACGATTTCTCTCGTTGTTTTTGCAGACATGATCCGATGGCCTTTCTTGACTTCTGATGACTTCTTTTGTGATCTAGCTAACCGTCATTCAGTGGAATATGTTATTGCAATTATTATTCACCTCTTTTGCAGGTCCTATAAATTCAGCGGCATTGCTCTCCTCAACACATTCAAATATACATCCAATTAAAAAAAAAAAAAGATGGAAGCTACCTCACAACAACGATTCAAGAAAATTTGTGTCTTCTGTGGATCTAACCCTGGTAACATACCTAAATTCTTGGAAGCTGCTAAGGAATTGGGGCGAGTCATGGCTGCGAAAAACATGCACTTGGTATATGGCGGTGGCAATCTGGGAATGATGGGAGCTGTTTCAAAAGCCGTTCAAGATGGTGGCGGTAATGTTTTGGGAATCATCCCGAGACCTTTGGCAGATGAACAGTTGATCGGGCCAACAAATGGAGACGAGCGCATTGTATCAGGTATGTCTGAACGACTCCATGAAATGATTAATACTGCAGATGCGTTCATTGCATTACCAGGTGGACTTGGCACATTCGAAGAAATATTTACAGTGGCGTCATGGGCACACCTAAACGTTCACCGGAAACCCATCGGGTTGCTTAATATTGAGCACTTCTTCGATTTCCTGTTTGTGTTTCTTGCGGAAGCCAAGAGACATGAATTTGTCACCAAATCTGTGGAAGACATTTTCCTGACGGCAAAAAAGGCCGAAGAGTTGATTGACCAGATCCTGGCTTTTGAGCCGAAGCTTGACCCTATCATCTCCAAATCAGACTGGACTGATAGTGATCGTGGCAAGAAGCGCAAATTGGACATTGATCTGAATCGGTAATGTGCCCTGCTGACCAGGTATCCCAATGCCTATTTGAAAGTTTGTGTTTTATTTGAAAAGTTTGTATTTCATTTTAATTATGAAAAAAAAAAAAGAAAAAAAAAAGAAAAAAGAGAAAAAGAAAAAAAAATGAGTGAAAGAAGTCTTTGATAGATAGACATATGTCCGGTGATGACATTGTATGCTGTAGGGAGAAACCCTAGAAACAATAAGTTCGAGATGTGCTCTCTTCTGCAGAGATTGTTGTTGAACCTATGTGCGCATAGTGTAACAAAGGCCATTTTAGTTCGTCTTTTACTAGATATGATTCGACCCGAGACTGAACCTATGTGGTTGTCAGTCAAATGTTCCTTCAATTCTTTCTTGAAACTCTTGAATCGACCATTATCTTTACGCAGCAATGAAGATCTTGAGCAGGTCAAGGGCGGCACATGGTGGGGAGCTTTCTTTAAGTGGAGTATTCCCTTTAAAATGAGTCTACTGCCTCACAATGTCAAGTGAGACACTCACCTCATAACGCATCTTTACAAATGTTAATTGGAGCATCTCCATGATCTGTCTTCATTTGGTGTATTTCCCTTAAACCGAGACTACATTATTGCAGTGTCGAATGATGTTTCTTCCTCTAGGTAGCAGCTTTTCCTTGTCGTGTGGGATGGAACCTCAACCATCTAGTTAGGACTTCTTCCATCTCATGTCAAATGAGATCTCGAACAAGTGATAAGCCTCACATGTAGAGTGTCGAATGGAATTTCAAGCAAATGACAAGCCTTATATATAATAATGACAATTGGGTCATCTTCTAATACACTGATGTCGAGTGAGACATCCCTAACAAGTCCTATGCCTCATTGCAAATGTCGACTGTGATTCCCTTATCAATTTTCAGGTTGTAAATTGTAGTGTCGACTGGGACACCATAGCAAGTCTCATACTATAAATAAGTCCTATGACATCCCATTAAAAGTGTGAGCCATGTATCGACTGGTACCAACTATGACATCTATCATAAGTCACAAGCTACTTATTGATGTCGACTGGGACACCCATAATCATTTTCAAGCTATATAGTGCAGTATCGACTGGGACATCCATAACAAGTCCCATACTATAACACCTATTATAAGTCGCATGCCTCACTAACGTCGACTGGGACATTATTAAAAGGTGCAAGACATACCTGGTAATGTTAACCACGATGTCCATGCCAAGTCTTTATTCGGGTACGTCGATTGGGACACCGTCTGCATGCCAAGTACTTGTTTCTTATAGAAATCCATAAGAGACAACCCAATCATGTAGTATGGAGCTGAAGACGATCCATGCATTCTAAGGAAGATGACCATCATTTCACATGTAGTAAGAGGTTGATGACGATCAACCCATGGATCTTTATGTGTGAAAGAGTCGTAGATAGAGATGTCTTTGCTTGCTAAGAATCGCTAGGGCCCCACGGTGGGCGCCAAATTGTAGACGCTGGTTTTCGCCCGAGGTCCACAATCGAGAATTTGTAGTTGGGGGCGCTAGCGATCCTGCAAAACAAAGGTAGAATGAGCGGGGGTACTGCCCACCGGTGTGGTGGGTGCCGGGGGCACTCCGACGCCCAAGTCAGTAACTGAACAAAGGTAGTAGTAGATGGAAGGTCAAGGTTAGATGCTACCTTGAACTCCGTAGACTGCCGTGGGGGCGGTAAGTGGAAGGAGTGGCGAGCTTGAGGATGTCCCAAAACTATGTGTAGGAGAGCTAGAAGTTGAATATGGTTGAGCTATGAGAGTTTTATCCCCATTTTCCTCATGAAGCCTCATTTCCTTTATACCCACCTGGGGGTATGTCCTTAATCACACTTGATCACTCGTAACGGTCGACTTCATGAGGGATATTTACTTCTTTTACCCGTTGTAGGTTGGAACGGCTGGTTATGAACAGTGTTTATTATCTTGGGCGTTACACGAGCTGGAAGGTCTCTCGGCCATGGGTGTTAGTGTTCATTGGGCTTGGGCCTGCATTGCGTCCTTGTGTTTGGTTAGGGGATTCCAGGGGTGCATTTAGTAGTGGGCCTGAAACGAAAGACCGAAATTACCCTTGGGCAAAATTTGGCCCGTACAGTGATATGAAGCATATACAAGCACATAATGAGATAAATAAAAAAACCTGGCAAAAACTGACTGAAACAACATTTCAAGCTGATACAATGATGCCCATTTAGTATTCATCTAGTTATGACATGAAATAATATGCATCATTTTAAAAGCAGCTAAATACAACACTTATGCATATGACATAAACACAAAAGCATATAAAGCACTGCGTGGAAAAAATAAAGTGCATAACGAATCAGGGATTAAGACCTTATTTTATGAGTTGGACAAAGCCTAAGAAATCCATCTCTAAACAAAACAAGTCCACAAAATAGGTGTTCAAACCCAACATCACTAGGACCTGAAAATAAGCACATTGGTTGCATGATATATTATTTACCCCAGAAATATCATGAGCTCATATTTAATAACTCTTTCGAGTGAAGGATTTTTGCCCTTAACTTTTGAATTTGGCCATTTTGGTTCTTTTACACTTGAGTCTCATTTTTATTTTTTTTTAATTTATTTCTTTTTTATTTTTGCAAAAGGGGATAGCAATGTCATCTAGTCAAAGGTCACACTATTTAAATGAACAAAGTATGATAGAAATTAGATTGTCAGTCCAAAAACTCATACGTGCGACCAAGCCTTGATCAATAAAAACATGTATGTGAGGTACAAGCACAGTATAAACCAAAGGTTTTTATCACACACACTCATGTAAATAGAGCATCAAGAAAAATAAAAGCATATTATACATGCATACCCATATATCTTACATACTAGGATCACGTGTACAAGTTATTCATGCTCTAACAAGCCATAAAAATATTTTTGGTCTTTTTCAATTTTTATTTTTTGATTTTTTAGTTTTAACACAAAAAAATAAATACATAAAATGACTTGACAATATCCAATGGTACGTGGAGTTGTATCCCGAGTGCAGACCATACTACTGTCCATTCAGAATCGACTATGAAATTTATGTATGGGTTTCCATCCTATATACCAAGGGACATATAACAAAAACAAAACACACACACCCATATGCAGTGAAATAAAAAAAAAACTTGCAAAAATATGAAACACACGCACACACACATGCAATGGGAAAACAAATGTAACTTCTAAGAAGAGTTACACCGAAGTGCACTCTCATCATGCCTGTCAGGATCAAGGCATTCAGAAGTATATGGGAGGACATCTTGCTTCCTCACCCAAATTTTCTTAGGAACCTCTTCCACATGAGTATTCCCAGACAATAAAGCAAGTTTCTCACTCAGGAATTGAGTTTGTTTGGTTAGTGCAGAACTTGAGACATTAGATTTGAAGAATCAAATTTAGGAGACACACTCTTAGGCCTTTTCTTTTGCTTGTGCAACATGAAGCACTTAGGCCTAATGTGTTCTGCCTTGCCATAATGATGCCATACAGGCACAAACCTCGGATAAGAGTGAGGTTTACCCATAACCCCTTTAGTATGAGGTTGAGGAACAAGACGAGGAACAAACAGAGGACTCATATGACTGCATACAATATGATTTTTACCTAAGTCACGTTTAAGAGGTTTATGTACGGCTCTAGATGTTGACGCCTTATCACAGTTAGGCTCAAAACTCACACCAAACATATGGTCCACCTTTTTTTTCACTAGAAGGTACAAATAACTGGGTTCTAGTATCTTCAAGTTCAGTCTCTAAAGCTAGAACCCTATCAATTAGACCATTATTCCTCTCCTCCAAGTCATCTACCATCAAGATGCTTTGCTCAAATTTGGCTTGAGCTTCATTCTTTTATAGCTCAACTAGTTTAAGCCTCTTATTGACCTCAATATTAGTCTTTTTAATAGCTAAACTCTCATTAAATAGTTCAACATAAACTACTTGGAGACTATCATCATCTATAGACTCATTGAGAGAGACTTCTAACTCTATATCATTAACATCATTCTCTCTTTCATCAGACACACTAGCAGTAAAGGTCATATAATTGATATTTCCTTTAGGAGACTCATTAGAAGTATATCCACCTTCTAAATCACTAAGAGAGGCTGTTGTGGCCTTTTTGCCTTTAGCCCTAACGTATGTGGGACACTCAGATCTAATGTGCCCATATCCTTCACATTCAAGGCACTGGAAACTACGGGGTCTATTACCCTTATACTCTCTACACTCACTCATATTATGCCTACTCTCTTTAGGCCTATCATCCCTATCTCTGTCACTGATATGTCCAATCTTCTTAAGTTTAAGAAGTTTCTTTAACATTTTAGCAATCAAAGCCAAATCATGATCTGTGAGGGCATTATCATCATCACTAGACGGACCATGAGAAACTTCCTTCGCGATTTTCATCGTTATAGTTTTGGGATATTGATACATAGGAAGTTTCTTCTCATTAAAAAATGTCAGATAATTTAAGGGTTGACTACGTTCCATAGCTAATGGGTCAAGGATCGAGTTCAGTCTCTGATACCAATTGAAAATTTCGAGGTTATCCTAAGTTTATGACCCAATGCAGAATTTAACGCAATAAACAAGACAAGTCCTGATTAATGCAACTATGGATAAATTAACAGGCAACCATAATAAAAATCAAATAAAATTATGCTGCAAAATATTAAAACAATAACAGGAATTAAAGCAGAAAATAAATCAAACCACACAAAATCAACACAAGTAATTTTGGTGACTAAGTGGAAAACTCTTGCGAGTAAAAAACCACTTCGGGTATAGGCTACCACCCGAATCCACTATATAGAGAAACTTACAATGATGGTCAAGACCTATGGTGGCAACTCCACCGACTCAAGTACCTCAATACTGCAAGAACTCAAGGCAACTCCTCAAGCCCGCGACCCACGATTTTCTTCAGAACCTTTGAAGTCTCTGAGTAGATTATATCACCAATGACGCCGAAACTCCGACTACCAAACTTTCTCCTAAAGAACTCTAAAGGCTTAGGGAATTTAGGTTAAGTTGTGTTGAAGGTTTAACAAAGAATGGATTTCACTATTAACAAAGAAGACATGAGATTCAAGGAGTCTTCAAGGTGAAATCAAAGAGAGTTGAAAGCTTTGAGAGATTTTGGCTCAAGGGAAATATGTTTCAACTGCTTCAATTATTGGGTATGGTGGCTACATGTTATATTTATAGGTAGGGTGAAAAAGCTAGGGTTTTCAAAGTGAAAAAAGGGCCAAAAACACGTTCAGATCGCAGTCATGTTCGAACACATACTAGAACGCTCCACGAACGTGCCATTTCTGTGAAGACTCGTTCGAAAGGTCACTCGAACGCACAACGAACATGAGCTCTTTGGAATGACCCTATTCGAACGCACTAAAAACGTGCCTCGATTGTTTGCTCTTTGGAATGTTCCCGTTCGAACCCAAAAGAGAACGTTCCACTAACGCCACACGTTCGAACCAAATAACGAATGCAGCACTAACACCAATTGTTCGAACACTGCAATGAACACACCACGAATGTATATCTGATGTACAACAGCCAAAAGTCAGTCCAATTGCACAAAGATCTTCATGATAGATTACAACTCAATTGAACCCGTTTTGTCACGGACACATGCCAATAAAAATGAAACTAACAGTAAATATGTAATAATATGTGATTTTGGCTTGATTTAATTGGATTAAATCAAAGTGAAAACACTTAACTAATCCATTTCCTAACTCTTGGCTTGATTTAATTGGATTAAATGAAAGTGAAAGACAATGGAGATTAGTCACACTTAATTATACATATTTGGACAAATTAGACTAAGTCCACATAAAAGTTAATTATAATTTTTATTAATTAAAATTTTCCTAAGTTTTTCCATAAATAGCAAGCTTTAGGAAGGTTTTAATTAAGAAAAACAAAAGCTTTAGTAATCTTGCTAGGTAAGTTTGAACTTCTCTTAAATTATGTTCTTCAATAGTGAGTTTTTCATTAGTGAGACATATAGTGATGAATTATGCATTGGATGCATGATTACATAGCTTAATGTTGAAATAAGGCTAATAAATTATGTTAGGATGCTTTGCAAGTATGAACACAATATGGTTGTAATTGGGTCAAAATATTTATGTTAGATATAAACATAAAATTAGAGTTTTGAATTCTAGATTAAAGCTTAGAGCTATGGCTACCATTCTAGAATCACTTAACTACCTTTGGGTGACCAGGAATTATTCACGAAAAATTTCTTATTGGGATTCTAATTTGGTTTGTGTATTGGATTCAAATTTACACAAATGTGTATTTAGAATAAATTTATATTTTGTAAAAATATTGATATTTTGAAAAACTTGAATTTTTATTCTATAACATGTGTTGATGTTGGTTTTGAAATTAAAAATTGATTTTGGGTGTTTTTGAAGTATTTAGGAAAATTTGGAAATAATAGAGTAATATATCTTTATTCCTTCAGCTCACTAGAAAGTGAGCTGAAGGAAAAAAAAAAGCAATTGTTCATTCAGTGCATGCATGCGCTGAATGAGCAATTGCATGTAATTGACCGAAGTGGTTTTTTGGATTTCGTTTTATCCCCGATTTTTCCTAAACATTCTATGGAATATGGTATTTATTAAATTATTTTAAAAATACATACATACTTGATATCTACGGGCTAGACCTATTTCCGCTGTGCGGGACACCGATCTGACCCTAGAGGTTCCCCAACTACCCTAACAAGTGTAACAAGAAGATTTTAGTTTGATCCAGAAGAAAATCATTGGATAGCAGTCAAGACAATCATCAAGTACTTAAGAATGACTAAAGATATGATATTGACTTACAGATCACCAGAACTGAAAATGGAAGGGTCTACAGACTCAGACTTTCAGACAAACGTGATGATTATAAGTCAATCTCTGGATTTATTTTCTTGTGTAATAGAGGAGCATTTAGTTGAAAGAGCACAAAGCAATCTATTATTGCAGACTCCACTACTGAGGCAGAATATATAACGACTTCAGAAATTGCAAATGAAGCAATTTTGATGAAGATGTTCGTTACAAAGTTAGGTGTGGTTCCAACCATTCAAAGAGCATTCTCTTTGAACCGCGATGACAATGAGTTTATAATAGAGGCCAATGAATCAAGATCTCACCAAAAATCCAAACACATTCAAATAAAGTATCACATACTAAGAGAATATGTTGGATATGGAGAGATAATCATTCAGAAAACACCTTCAGCTGATAATGTAGCTGATCCACTCTCAAAGCCAATGAGCCAAGAACAAATGAAGCGTCATCTTGAGAATATAGGTATTGGGTATCATAACAATAGGCTTTACTATATGTGGGAGTTTGTTAGAGTGTATGTCCTAAAACCTATTATGCATGTCATGGTTTAAGGTAAAATATTTTATTATTTATTTAATAAAAAAATATTTATTTTCTACACATCTTTACATCAATGTTTTATATGTATGTTCGAAGACATTATGAAAAATAAATATCTTTAATTTAAAAGACATTTTGTGACTGTGAGAGTCATCAATATTTATATATGTCAATTAAATTCTTAGTAAGATATGATTATTATACAGAGTAGTAATATATCACTCGACCAATATTATTATATTTCACATATATTGACATATGATGTTAATAGAATGAATGATGAGTCTCATATCATAAGGACACAAACAATAGAAACTTTCATTAGTATAATGAAATATCGAATATGACCACAGAAGCATAAGATCATATAGTAATATTATCTAATGTCATTGATCTTCGTAATAATACGTTAGTGTTGTCATATCTTCTGAACAGAGATCACATTATCACTTGTGCGATAGTACTCTTGGTTCACTTGTATACCCTCATTTGACTATACACGTCCTTTTCAATAAATGCTAGATGGCCTAGAACGATAAACTTACGAAGTCTTGTATACTTTAAGATGGGATCCGATAGCTTTGATAATAAAAGTTGAGATGTTTCAAGGAAACTAAAAGTTATAGATACAAGGCTTTTGCCAAAACAGTTAATAAAATGCTGTTTGAAGTGAAATGTCACACTATTTTTTTTTTTTTATACATATCTATATTAGAGATATCAAATCCACAAGATTGAGTTTAAAGATGTGTCAAGTAGAACGAATTTGACCATACCAAAATCTCAGACTCGATAAGAAATATAAATATCGGAATGAATGAAATGACATGCTCAAAGTGTATTCTAACATGTTTATATATTTCACACTTCATTCATCGACTTGGGGACATGACTTGCTGATAGGCGATTACTCATGGTCTGTGGGATATCATAAATATGAAATATTAAAGAGTTAATATTAGATCACTGCTATTCAATAATGAACCTAAGACAATCACATAAATATAGGTCTCATCTACATTACAAATTCAAGGATATTTATTAAAAGTTTATAAATGATGAAAATGATAAACGTATTCAGTTATAATTACTTTAACGTTGAGTTTTATTTATGTTGATAAATAAAATTTGTTATATACATGTTAAAATTAATAGAGATTAATTAATAGTATATTTGTTTATATCAACAACGACATAACCATGATCTTTGAGGCGGTTTTAGAAGAAAATTTAAAATTCGAATCACACGGATGCTTTCGCTTTAATCACAAAACCTTGCAGAACTTTGATTTCTCAAATAACATATTATAACGTGAAACTTTTTCCGAAGAGATTATGAATCTTGAGGGATTGATTGCCTTAAACCTTTCAAGAAACTATTTAACTGGATAAATCTCTCCAAATATTTGTCGATTAAAATCATTGGATTTTCTCCATTTATCTATAAATCATCTTTTTGGATCTTCTATGCAACAGTGGTACCACGTCAGCAAAAAAAACCAATCATTTTTCTCAGTGAAGTTGTCTTGGTGTTAAGGACCTGTCATACAACAATTTGTCCAGTAAAATTCTAACAGGCACACAATTTTAGATATTCAATCTGTTGAAACAATAAGCACAAATTAAAATAATTTTACCGTTCACCAATGATGCAAAAAGTGAATCTGGGTTGAGTCGCGGATCGGTTCGCTCTCTTTAAGACGTTCCGCGGCTCTGCTCGGATTTTGTGGCAGCAGTAATCAGCCCCGACGTCCCCAGGATAAAACAAGCCCAGATAAACACTGTCTCAATCGATTTTGCACAAAATCGATTGGTATACTCACACCCAAAATTATTTGCTCGGTATCTTATCTTTAGCTGGGGACTTATGTTAAAGCCAATTTTTGAAACAACCATCCAAAAAATTAATGAAAATTTATATTCTTGTATGTAGTATATATCCCAATGGAAAGAATCGTATTCCCATTTTCTACTAACTTTTTGGAACAAGATTTCATGAGAGCTTATAATTGGGATGAAACAAATCAAAAGGAATAGCGTGAGAATGCTATTAAAAGAAATCAGGCAATGGCGATTTCCTGGTGCACCACCAAAATTTTTTTTTTTTTTTGAAGAGACCAAGGAATAAGAGAAATAGGGATCTGGTTCTTGTGATTTCATATTGTTGTTTTTTTCTCAAAATATGAGAAGATGCAACTTGGGTTAATATAGTGAGGCTTTTGATATGTTAACCACAAAATGTAACTTATTCAATAAAATATAATAATAATAAAGTAATTTCAGTTATTGAAAATATAATAATTAATTTTTTAATTAAAACACATTAACACCAATTATAATGACAAAATTTGATAACTTAAATCATCATAATAATTTTGATTTTCTAACTTCTCCAAAATAAATTTTTGTAACTCATCAAAATATTAAAACCAATTTTTATAAAAATTCATATTTACAACAATCCCCCACTTGAATTTTAATAAAACATTTTCATCGAGCAATATGATATAAGGTCGTGTGCATAAATAAAAGTGTCTTTCGACTTGAACTTTTACATAGTGTTGACGATTCAGATTATACTAGAGTAACTCGTAGTTTTGAACTCTATCTCTGACACGTCACACACACAAACCTTTCAGGTGTAGTCAAAAGCCCAAGCATTACGGCCGTGCTCGTATATCCCAGTATAGTGAATGCTCTAGAAATTTTTGCCTAAAATTTCATAAGAAGCGGCCACACTTCTACGTTCACATAGGTGTGTCTATCAAGGGTACTCCTGTAGCTAGGTACTCCACTCTACATAGAGTATAGAACACATTAAGAGTTAAATAACTCATCCTTCTATCGCTTCAGGATATCATGCTCTCAGTATGGAACTCACAAATAAAATAATAGCATGATTCATCATCACTTCATGACTTGTTATTACCCATTGAACCTATTTCTTGGGATCTCCAGTCTATAAGGTCGGGTTACCATCATAAGTGACTGTCTAATGGCAATAGTTCCATTCTTTTCTAGGTATTGGATACCTTCTCTTTTGCTAGTCCTTTTATTAAAGGATCAGCTAAATCATCATCAGTACATACATGATCCATTCTTACAGCACCAGAAAAGAGGTATTCTCTAACTGTACTGTGTATCTACAATCTCTTACTGTTATAATAACAGTTCTGAATATTTGTAATAGCCCGGTACTATTACAATGGATCAAGAAAACTGGTATCATTCTCTCCCATAAAGGGGTATCTAATAGCAAACTCCTTAATCAAGTTGCTTCTTCACAAGCTATGCTAGTGGTATCATCTCATACTGAAGGAAATATATCCCTTGGTAGCCTTGGAATCATCCGAAAAGATGTTCCAATTAACATCGCTATATCCTTCAAGGATAGCGGAAAACCTCTAAAAATATAACTCTAGGTTCATGGTCCTTTTCAGGTACCTTATAACCTTCTCAGTAGCATGTCAATGCTCATACCAAGTCTACTAATAAATCTACATATAATCCTATAACATATGCAATGTCAAGTCTAGTGTTACCAAAACATAACATCAGTTACCAATGTTGTTCGCATACTCAAATTATCTAACATTGACAGCAATGTTCTTGAACAACTTTACACTAGAGTTATAAGGAGTACATGCAAATTTATTATTAAATTCCATTTTCTGACCAAGTAAATTTTTATTCCAAGAATAACACTAGTTTCTTCTAAGTTTTTCAATTACAGATTTAGAAGACAACATAGATTTACAAAAATTAACAACATGCATATAGAAAAATAAGCATATATAAACAATTCACATGTTTTCAAACATTATAACAAATGTATTTGTCACTTTCATTCACTTTAGAATATGAGTAAAATATTAGAGGTAGAACCCCCACTATTTCCAATTTATCATTGGAGGTCGAGCCCCCACTATTTCTTAATATCAAAGAGATATTTTTCATAGAAACAATATGTCCATATCAATCATAAAATTTATATATTTCTATAAATCTTATACTCAAAGTTCTAGGTTCTCAAACCTTTCATATTTTAAAATTTCATAAGATTTAAAGTTCACATCACCAGTTCTAGCTGCTATAATAGTTTAAGAAACAACTCATCACATTAACTTATTTACAGCTTATACATATAACTCGAACATAGCATAATCATAATAGACATGATGGAAAATTACAATGCCTACCCACCATCCCTCAAATCCACCAAACATGTTGATCTCAAAGATCGTAGTAACAAGTTGGTCTTCGGTAAAGTTTGCTTTTGGAGCAGAACTCTTTAACCGGTAGTTCCGGGCAAGGTGCCCTAGTTTGCTACAGTTGTAGCATTGGAACTAACTATCATCATTTCTTGAGGGAGATTAGTGTCCATCCAGATTGTTTCATTTTTGGTGATTATGATTCTTGTTATTCCTAAGGTCATAATCATTCATATTGAAACAAAGATCATATATGCATGTATTTAGGACAGCCTTAATTTTCTATTATTCTTTTGCAGTAAATTCATCATGACAAATATCAAATAATGCATCAAACATACCGTTGAGTATTTGATTCCCACATATTTCATCATCGTTGTTTTATTAGTTTCAGCAATTGATTCATCTTCATTACCTTCTGCTTAGCAATTATGACAGCATTTGCATATGATTCACAGCTCTATGCTTCTCACTAACACATGTTGAACAAGAAGAGTATCCGTTGAAACGTTGTCTCTCTCCAATGTACATTCAATAAGCAATCGCAGTATAGGAAGAAAAACACACAATGAGAACAATCATACTTGTCAGCAAAAGAGTTAGAAAAATAATTAGCAAGCTTTACTCTTCTTCTTCTCTGCCTTAGATGGCAATATCTTTGTTGTTTCAGCAGTTGGCTCAGCCATTATATATACAACAAAATGAGAACAACCTTCAAGTCTCAATTGAGATCAAGCACAAAAAGATCTAAGCTGATTAAATCATTAACACATGAAAGAACCAAACACCATTTATGATGATCCCCACTACTAGCCTACGAGTCTCATATCTATTCCACCAAATTTTGTGATCAAATTGATAGGAGTAAGATAAAGCACACACACTAAGTTCAAACATGGAACATGATCAAGCCAATCCTAGACAATGAAGTTGCATTTTCTACATATTTAAACCATATAAATAAGCCACATACAAGGACTGTTCGGCTTCCAAAAAACCATAAAAATCATGATTTCAATAACAACATATTTTAATCCAAAATCATTCAAATCGGTAAATACATGTCTAATTCATTATAGGCAATATATACCAAATAATTTCTCAAATATTACTCACAGGATAAGTCTAAAAATTTCAGAATATGACATCAGGCTATCAATCTCAATAACCTATATATCTACTCATATTCTAGCAGCATTGAAAAAAATTCAATAAATAGTTAATAGTCATCAATTAAATTATAAATGTATTTAAACATTTTCCTGCAGCTTCTTGAAATTGTTGACAATTCTAAATAATCATCTCTATACATTAACAGCCATTTCACCATTGCATATTCTAAAAGTTCAACAGCTTCATCAATTTTACAGTCTCATCCGCACTCATATTTAGCATAAATGATTTCATCAGAATTATATACTTAAACATGTATATTCAAATACTATAAAGACTTTGATAAAACAAAGTAAGTCATGCAACATATACACCAAATGTTTTAAAAAATGATCAATTCTAAAACATCAGCATGACTGTTACCACATGAAAGCTGTTACTTCATGAATGTGCTTACAAAGCTACAGCAAAAAAGGTGATCATCTAAATATAAGGAATATCATAAGCATACCAACAAAAAATCTATTAAAATATATAATCCCACATGGCTGAACATCTATACCAATAACCATGTATATTTTTTTTATGTAAAAGCTTAATTCAAAATAACACTTTGCAGGATGCAAACATCGAATATTCTAATTTCATGAAGTATGAATATTTGTCAAGACTCAGGATAAAAAATATGTTAAAGCCAACTTTCTCACAAGCCTATCAATTCCCTTAAAATTCATTTCATGCATAATTTACTTATAATTGCACCATAAGAACAGTAACAAATATAACATAAACAAATATAGCAGATCGAATACGTCTTAAAATTGTTGAAACAATAAGCACAAATTAAAATAATTTTACCGTTCACCAATGATGCAAAAAGTGAATCTGGGTTGAGTCGCGGATCGGTTCGCTCTCTTTAAGACGTTCCGCGGCTCTGCTCGGATTTTGTGCTAGCAGTAATCAGCCCCGACGTCCCCAGGATAAAACAAGCCCAGATAAACACTGTCTCAATCGATTTTGCACAAAATCGATTGGTATACTCACACCCAAAATTATTTGCTCGGTATCTTATCTTTAGCGGGGACTTATGTTATAGCCAATTTTTGAAACAACCATCCAAAAAATTAATGAAAATTTATATTCTTGTATGTAGTATATATCCCAATGGAAAGAATCGTATTCCCATTTTCTACTAACTTTTTGGAACAAGATTTCATGAGAGCTTATAATTGGGATGAAACAAATCAAAAGGAATAGCGTGAGAATGCTATTAAAAGAAATCAGGCAATGGCGATTTCCTGGTGCACCACCAAAATTTTTTTTTTTTTTGAAGAGACCAAGGAATAAGAGAAATAGGGATCTGGTTCTTGTGATTTCATATTGTTGTTTTTTTCTCAAAATATGAGAAGATGCAACTTGGGTTAATATAGTGAGGCTTTTGATATGTTAACCACAAAATGTAACTTATTCAATAAAATATAATAATAAAGTAATTTCAGTTATTGAAAATATAATAATTAATTTTTTAATTAAAACACATTAACACCAATTATAATGACAAAATTTGATAACTTAAATCATCATAATAATTTTGATTTTCTAACTTCTCCAAAATAAATTTTTGTAACTCATCAAAATATTAAAACCAATTTTTATAAAAATTCATATTTACAACACAATCCGTTAGTGTATCCCGGAATCTCGAACTTATGGTCTCCTACTTCCAAAAAGTGTTCAGATGAAGAATGAGCTCTAGATCCAACCATTCTGAAAGATGATGAGGATCAATTTGTATCTCTGGATTCTATGTCAGTTTGATTCTCGGTTTTGCTGTCTAAAATTGGGGAGTCTGTGACACTTTACTACTGAATAGGCCATGGAGACATCGTAATTTTAGTTTTGTAATTAGTATATATCAAAGATTAGTTTTATGCAACCGCAGCTGTGGATATTGCAAAATTGCAGCGAAGTTTCAGGAACTAAACAGTACTTCTTTGTTTGAGTTAATTATGATAATAGGTCCACAAACTCTTTCTTTATGAAATCAATGCTTCTTTTTTTTTTCACAATTTCTGGCAGGAGCAATTGTGTACTCTCTCTCGGATGCCATCCTCTCATTCTACAGAGTGCTGGTTTTATGGTCAGAAATTTTCTAAAATAATGGGTACACGATATTGGGTGAATAGTTGAAGGGGTTATCTTGAGCGCATCATGTACGCTTAGTTATAACGTTTATTATTAATTTACTTTATAATGAATAAAGGAAATGAAATTCTCCAATGTTATATAAATTAAAGTTTCCAACGATGACAAAAAATCGAATTCCGAATATTTTTTTATGGTCCATTTCAATCGAATTATTTATCAGTTAGGTTGTTACATCTTAATATTTTTCTTCCCCTAAGAGGTGTGTCTTGGTGGTGTAAAATTCAGGGTTTAATCTCTAGGTTTTGGGTTCAAATCTAAAAGGTTTATTTCTTTTAAGAGTCTATGGAAATAAATGACTTTACTTCCTGTACTTAAATTCGGGTTAGATGATTTGATGATATGATTTTCAATATTTACAATATATATATCTTAATATTTTTCTTTTAAAATTTTGACATAAACTTTAAGCAATTGATCATTTAATTAAATGGTGGATGAATTAGTATCGTTAAATATAATTTTGATTTTTAATATTTACAATTAGATTTTACAAGATCAATGACTTAAAATTTATGTAAAAAATTTAAGTAAAAATTGCATGATATTTACTGTGAGTGTTTAAAGAACCTTTGTTTAGTTGTTTAGGGTTACGGTGTGCTCATTTTATTTCGTTGTTAATTTTTGTATTTATTTTTCTTCTTTTGTATGATTGAATTTATTGATTTTCATCCGATTACTCAAGCTGTTTTAGAAGTATTATATATTAGATATTATAACATAAAAATTGAAAATTTTATTAGATTTAGGGTGAGAAATATTTTAGAACCTCAGTCAGTATCGCATGTCTTAATTGTTCGAAAGCCACCTCTGGTTTAGCTCTTGTAATGTTATGGATCAATTTCCACTCGCGCCAACCGCAGAGCAAGAAAATCTTTATTAACTTTGTGGAAGTCTCCAAGGTACGTGGAACGTGATACGGTTAATTAATAAAAAAGAGTATGTATAATTCAGTTATCATTATTTAATAATTTTTAATATATTAATATACATAATAATATAGTATTAAATTGTTACATTAATAACGTGATATCTCTATTGTATTCTAGAATTTTTGCTAATGATCATATGAAAAACTTAGTTTTGTTTATCAAATCGAAAGAAATCAAATATGTGATGGCAGATTCTTACAATTAAATATTTAATAAATGTTTTATTTTGTATATTTCAAGTCGTTGAAAAACTTGAAGTATTGGACCATTTTGACGTATTTGAATATAGTATTGAGCTAAATCATGGTTAATTTTCTTTTTATAATTTTCTACCGCACTTACATTTATTGTCAAGGATAAAATATAAGATAATTACATTTAATTTGTAATACCTCGCCAAAGACAGGATATTACCGGCATGAAACGGGATTGACCCATCTCCATAAGCCTATAAATTTACGAAAATTCGACATGATGTATCCTAAAATCGGATAACCTAGATCTCAATCCAGTGTCAAAACGAAAATGAAAAAAAAACATCATATATTATAACGGACCTCAGGTCCACACTAACACATCAAAATCATCACCTAAGGCTCCATGCTCATATCATTTATCAACACTCAATGGCTCTGTGCCCACAACATCATAAGAAATCAAAACATTTTCTTTATACAAATATCATGCTCAGCACGACAAACAAAATAATAACCAAAATATCCTAGACTTCTTAAACCTCTATAACTTCTCCCAGGACACTTGCGAGGGTGACTACCGCTTGGATGATCCGCATCTCAAGCATGACTTCCAAATCTGAAGTGGTTGACCCATCTGGAAGCCAACCTGCAAAACTAACAAACTGGTTTGGTGTGAGTTTTGAAAAGTGAGTAAGTAACCAAGCTACTATAAAGAAATAAGTCAAACATATCCACATATTAATCGAACTAATAAATTGTTACAAGTTCAGAGATACCAACTCTTATTATTCTCTATACTTTATCATGACCAATTTTCAAATCTACATATTCACATATATGTCAATCTATTAGCCAAACATTCAAATCACATAAAGCATCGATCCAAACATCACAAAAAAGTAATTTTACATCGAATCCAATTCCATTTCATGTGACGCGAAGTCAGACTTATTAAACTTTATTATGATTAAGCATATTTGAAATATTATCAAATCAATGAAACAATCACACTTCTTTCAATTCAAAACATACTTATTTTATATACATGCAAATATAATATTGTAATTCTCATACATATACATACATTCCATTACAACTTGGACAAACACGCTTTATAACCTCTGATGTTCTCATCGATTTCAAATCATCTATTCATTTCACATAAGCATACACGATCCATACATAACACGATTTTTATCATACACATTCACTCAGAAATATTTACGAACATCAAGCAACCAACAACGAAGCATACACAACAACTGATGCATCAAAGATCACATCATTCAACAACACATACATACGACTGGCTTACACACACAATGCCCGTACGTGTCTCATTACCTATTTTATAATAAGTATGAGATGAATTCCATCATAATGGATTTCTAACCAGCTCGACTACTACACCGCGAATCATCTAATCGAACATATACAATATATAACATAAACTCATCACACGACTTTTTATACACAAATACATACACGACAAACAATCCAAACTTCATTCAAATACTCATATACATACATATATTTCAAACATATGAATGCACACATAATTACGAAATCAAATCTCGTAGTCCTTACATCTATGCATTTATCGATCAATCATATTCTTTTTTCCGAATTTCTATCTAGAAACTTCACATATAATATCTTTACTAAATAAACATATCCGTTCGGAGAGAATTTAGCTTATATTCATTCCTTATCTCACTTAATCATCTCAATCTCTATACAATTAATCACATATACGAGACGATAACAATCTACTCCATTCATCAATTTTATATACTTAAATTATTCACAGTTTATTATCACATATATATATATATATAAACCATTACATGTTCATATATTTACATGCATCAATACATAAAGGTAGTCATCAAACTCATCAAAATTTCCACTTCATATTATAGCATTATCCTCAAACATTTCACTTCAAAACATATCGATGCAAACATACAGACATTTAGATCGTCAAATATCTCACTGCATATCATTGAAATAACGAAGGTTATACCTGTAATGGTCAACTAACTCAATTTTTCACGATCTCGAATTTCTATCTCAAATCCATCCTTTAACTATCATAACCATTTCCATTATTTTTACTTATATGTATGTATGTGTGTGTGTGTGTGTGTATGTATGTATGTATGTATGTATGTATGTATATATATACTTTAAAACACGAAAATAATGATTCGAGAACACATTGCATTACTTACCTGGATTCGTGAGCACTCCAGGTCCTATTTAAGTCTACCAAAATAAATGGCAAAACTTCATCAGAATCGTGATTTACGGTATTCTCGACTAAACTACGACAAAATTCTAGATCTTTCCAGAAAAACCAAATTAAGTATGGTTTCAATACTTTTAGTTTCAATAATCCTAAAACATCATTACAAATAATTCTAAGCTGCTAGTTCACCTAAATTCTCGATTTACATGTTTTGGAAAATCTTCTAAAAAATTTCTACAAATGCTACAGAAGGGTCCCGAACCCTTCGAACCTTCCCGGATTTAACTAGACATGTTCGTAACATCATAGATAACTCGTAACTATCATAAAAGCCAATACCCATATTTAAACGTAAAAACCCACTTTTACTGGAAACTTACATATTCTATCTGATTGATCAAACTCATTCCGTTTTCACTCGGATTCTATCAAATACTCATATCTAATATACTAATACTCAATCAATTCAATTTATATCAATACTCTATGCTACAAAACTACTGGATACATCCGAACATTTAACTATAAACTTGAAATTTGCGGATTCACGCCGAAAGGTCTTACCGAGATTTTGAAGCCATATTCGGATTCCAAACAATCCGAACACACTGGAATCAATGAAATTTCAATCGGAGCTTCTGTTCATTGTGGGTCATTATTCATCCTGATCTTCCTCCCTCATTTTCCGTCCAACAGAGCACGGATCGGAAAAATTCTTCATTGCCATCTTGTAATACTCTCTAAGAGCTTTGATTTGGCAAGTGGCTTGGACCGTGATACTAAACGACGAGCTGATCGAGAGACCCATGGCCGCACGTTTTCATCTTCATTTTTCACCGTTGCCAGCATTCTCTGTGTCACCATCGGCCACCGTTGGATGTAGGGTGGCCGGATGCCTCTCTTAGTCCCGTTGCGATAGTCGGTCGTGGTCACTTGGCCATCGGCGCTCCATGGCACTAGCTGGGTCATTTTTTGGAGACTGGAGGTCGTTTGGGGGAAGTTGAAAGCTTATGTCATTTTCACAATTAGAGGAAATTATGGGCTATTTATAACAATGTTCCTAAAATTTACGTTCACGTCCCTGCGACTTTGCAATCAGGTCCCTACCATGGAATTTTCTAGAAATTTCATATTTTTGAAATCATTCTGCTGTAAAGTTCAAAAAGTGTTCAACATAAAAGTTATCCATCTCGGAAAAATGAGTCTGATGGTTCAAAAATTAGCTCAATCGGAGTTCGTTTTCTATCTTTCTAGCCGAGACAATATGCTTTTATGTGTATAACGATAAAATCAGATATTACGTAACCGATTCTCGAAACCATGTGTTACCCAACGCGACAAATCTTCATTCTAAAATATTTCGATCTACCTTCTAACACATAAACACTAATTTTCAATTACCATCTCGTTCCAAATCCTTCACTTTAATTTGAAAATCCTCCTACAATGTTCCAAAAAAAACTCGAGATATTATATAATCTCATTATTTTGAATATACAGAAATATGAATATACTAATTATCTTATCCTTTATTCTTAATATTTATAATAATTAAGATTTATTTACATATAAATTCTTAGTATTGAATTCAAGTCCCACATTTGAGAGCTATGTTTGAATTTCAAGAAATTACAGAGGAACAAATTACAAAACTGTAATGTATATATTCTTTGTAGTTTGATTATAATATACAATTCTACATAGTAAAAAAAGAAAACAAATTAAACATCAAAGGAATAGAGGGTAGAGATGATATATAATAAGACAAAAGAATTATTTTTAAAGAATACCATTGAAGTATACGATGACTTATTGAAAAAGACATGTAAACTAGTTCCATGCAGATTATATGAGTGGTAAATGAAATTACCTACAAGCAATAGCGAAACAAACTATATATATCCAAGATGGGGTGAATTGGGTTACGACTAAAATATGCGAAATTAATTTTTTTTTTAATTTTAAGCTATTTTACCAATTAAGCTCAATGTCAATTTTCTCTATTCGAATAAATAATATATATGTAAGTTTCTAATATATGTAAATACAAAAATAAACTTGCGGTAATTAAACAGTTTAAAGAACAGAGAAAACGACACTGAGATTTATAGTGGTTTGGCCAATAATGCCTACGTCCACTCCCCCAAGCAGCGCTTGAAGCTTTTCACTATCAACCGAGTTTTGTCGTGGCTCACTTGCAACCAAGAGTTTTACATAAGGTTCACTCCGAACCTTTACACTTTGAGTTTTAAATCAAGGCTCACGCAAAAACCTATACAGTGAGTTTTTTCGTAGGCGCACTCACGAACCTTTACAATTTACCCAAACAATGGGATTTCACAAACCTCAAGTGTTTTGAAATAAGAAGTTATAAAACACATTTGGGAACTCACAAAGATAAAAGAGATTGTGTGAGTTGGTTACCCAAGTGATCTACGCTCGCTATAAATATAAATGAAGGTGTAGTGTGTGAGAGCTTGATGGATGAGTGTATATGATTATGAAGGTTTATGAAACACTCTAGTTTTTGCTCTCTAAGAATTGGTATGAAGGTTCTCTAGCTTGGAAAAAATGAATTGGGGCTCAATTTATAGTAAAATGAAAGCAATGCCCCAATAGCTCTATCTGAAATCGGTATGCCGGTATCCAAAAGATTTATTATCGTTTGAAGAACCTGACCGTTAGATCGGTATGAACACCGGTATGTGATCGGTATGATCCTCACCGGTTCCAATGTGTGCAGTGTGAAAGGCTTGACTGGTATAGTAATCGATATGATGAACGGTTTATGTCATGCCAGTTCCAGTAAAGGAACTAGCCTTTAGGCTCATCGGTATGGGATCGGTATAGACACCGGTTTGGTTTGTGCCGATTTCAGTGAGTATGCAGTCCTTAAGTTCATTGGTATAGTGACTGATATGAGAACCGATATGGTCCATGCCAATTCCAATGAGCATGCAGAACAAAACATCTTACCAGTATGGATACCAGTGAGGAACCAGTATGTCAGTCTCTTTACCAAAAATGAAAATATAAAGGTTATAAGGTATTTTGTACATGAACCTAATGCATTTAAGTGAATATGCATGTTCCCTATAAGATTAGGCACTAGAATAAATAATTCACATTACAATTAAAGCCCTAAGCTAAGACTTCACATAAAATATTCAATGTGTGCAAGTCTTCATATTCTTCGCTCTTCACCACCGTTGTGCTTCGATATTTTTTTTATAATGTCTCGCTATTGTGCGTCGAAGGCTTCACTCTCATTGCATCATTAAAATCCATTATGCGACTATGTGAGCTTCTCCCCATTTTTGATGATGGCAAGTTTAATGTCATTTCTAATGATTTCTTTCTCTTTGATATATTCAAAAAGTGAAGAAGTAAAAATTTAAGTCTAAATGAGATACCAATTAATATGTGCAAATGATGATACTAAAATTATAAATATGCATAATTCATATTTTCCCCTTTTTGCCATAAAATGTAGAAATCGTGCAAAGATCATTTCTTAAATTTTATACTAATTATTACCAATTGAATATTGATCAATGCATTTTAATGACTTCTTCCCATAATCATGATATCAATTAATTAAAAATCAAATATTCATGCATTTCATGAAACCAATGGTAAATTATATTGATATACATACATTTCATTTTTATTCAAATATGTTAAATAGCAAAGGTGTGTTCAATGTAAATCAATCAAAATCAGATATATGGCATTTAACTCAATAAATTCAATGTGATACTAACTGATACAGTATGGGGTTTAAATATGTGATTAAGGCATTTAATGATATCAAATGAAAGTTGATACCAATAGAAGGTTGAATACATTGCATAATCACGTAATATGCTTCTAATTATTTTCACCAATTAAAATATACATATTAATAAAAGTTGGAGGAAATGGTACCAATGTTTCCATGAGTACGGAGTTTACCTATTACCGTTTGTCATTCCTCATCTTTTTGAGCCTTTGGGATCATTTCGCATTTCTCCTTAAGATCTTTTCTAAAGCTTCCCCTATAAAATTATCAAGTGAATTTTGGTACCCAAACTCTCTTAGGTACATGGGGTTAATCTTGATTCCTTAAGGAATACATGCATTTTTAATCTCATTCTTGTTCATACACTCAAAAATTTTGTATCATTTTTTATTGTATGCATGACATGTAACATTTTTATTTTTAGCAATACTAGTATGGGAGTCGGATGTCTTAATAAAATTATTCTTCAAAAATTATTCTTTTAATATAAGGTCTATATTTTAATCATTCTCTTTTAAAAGCATATTTTTTTGATCCAATTAGCATATTGAAATTTTTATATCCCAATGTCAATTTACTAAGGTGTTTTGCAAATCTATAAATTTTTATTTAATAAAAAATTTTTATTCAAAATAGATTCGCAATCACATGTTTTTGAGTTTGATGGCATGTTAGATATGACATTTTCAAATTCTAGTTTTTTCCCTTTTAAACATGCATTTTCATCATTTAAAGATGTTATTTCTTTTTCATGTTTGACATTTAAGCAAGTAATCTCATTATTTAAAACAATAATTTTATCCATACAAGTTGCATGTTCAATTTTAAGTGTAGAATGCTCATTTTTAATCAATACATGCTCATTTTTCATCAATTTATATTTCTTTTTAAGCATATCACACAACTCATTTAAGCCATTAAAAGCATCAAGTAAATCATTATATTCTTGGGAGTTGTGTACATTTTCTTCTTCATTTTAAAGAAGAAATCCTCATCCTCGA
>SKCR01053796.1:0-29968 GCA_019454045.1 Zanthoxylum bungeanum | reverse complement strand
CTCACGTAAGAGACGAGTTAGGATTTTTAAATTTGAATTAAAATTAAAAATCTCAAATTAAAATTAAAAAAAAAATTTACTACCCATTATAATTAGGAAATCAAAAAAATAATCTCTTTTAAACCTTTCATATCTTTCGTGTTAGAGTCATTTTCTTTTTTCTCCAACGTCATTGTTTCTTATTCAAAAGAAATCATATAATGAGTGTTAAGAAGATTGATATGTATTCGTTTGGGTCCTAAAAATCCCTTCAGTTTTTCTTAATGGCATTTTCTCTTTTAAAACCCATGGTTGCCCCCGTAGTTATTGTTGCTGTAAGTATAGATGTTCACGAGTCGGGTTGGTCAGGTCGGATTTTTTCACATTTTGAGAAATCCGATCGGATCGGGTCACGCAGATTTATAAACTCAAACTCGAAAATTGAGTATGCAAACCCAAACGGGTCGGGTCAAGCGGGTTAGGGCGACGCAAAAAAAAAACTTTTTTATTAAATATTTTTAAACATAAATGCTAAGTATTTTATATCCTGAAACTTGTCATACATATAAAATTTCAAAATAAAAAATAATAAATAACTGAAATAATAGTGTTGATGGTGGTTTCCAGCCCCCAAAAAGTCAGAATCTCAATGAATGGTAGAATGATGATTGCAGTTAACAGACAAAAGGTCAAAGTCTTTGCAAGGATGAGAGGTCGGACAGAGGAATTCGAGCCCGAGGTACAAGAAGGCAACCCGAGGGCAGAACCAAAGGATTTGACAGCACAAGTGTAGGAAACGCTTTCCTTATGCAGCGGAAGCATGTTAAGCACTCGGATCGGACTTGAAATTGTTTTTTAAGCCCTTCCATTTGAGTGGTTGAATGCAACCAGTACCACTAATGAAATTTTACTTCTGTTTTAGATAAAATTCCAACCACGAATAGCCGGAAAAAACTAGACTGTTTTGGACCCGATTCGAGCCCAGCGCGCTATCGAAACAGCCCCTGAAATGCGTGGACAGTGGTTGTATTTCAGTTCTGATTTTTCACTTGAAAACAACCACAACACAGCCTCAAAACATCCATATATGTTCCCCAAAAAATTCTGTATTAAAACGAAACCAAACCGAGTTCTGTTTTCACAAAACTATTCACGGCATTGAGCAAAATAAGCCTCAGTGCCGAGTACCAAATAAGAAGAAGATGAAGATGATTATTTGTTCGACACCATAAAATCTTCCGAGCTATATCTCGTTACCAACGGAAACTAGTGTGGGCTAGACTCACAATATTAATCCCTAAACTATTTAGAGATTAATGTCACACGAGTATTTTGTTTATTTTTCTTCTTGTTCTTTCTTTTGGTTTTTCTCAACTTTTGAGAGAGAATGAAGAAGAATAAAATGGAGGCTCGAGTTAGAATGAAAAGTCTATCCAAAAGAAAAACATATTTTTCTTTTTATACTTAGGTTTATTTTATTTTCAAAAAATAAAACATTTTCCATTTCCATTATATGCAAGTTTCAGCCATAGGTAATTTTTTTTATTAATTTCTGTAACATCTAATTCAATTACCATAATGGAAAAAATGTTACAAAAATAAAAAAGGTTAATGCCTTAAAAATTTGTAACTTCCAAATTAAATTCAAGAGTTTTGCAACCTAGCATAACTCACAAAGGGTTTCCAGGTTTAATGCAAGAGTTTTGCAATCTAGCATAACTCACCTGGGGTTTCCAAAACCCAAGATTGGAAATTCTAAATTTGACCTCATTAAATTATATCATATATAATTTAATATTATGCATTCAATAATTATCATATAATTATTAAAACTATATATTAACTTTTAATATATAGTTTCAAATGTGACAAAATAATATTATTAATCATATTAATAATATTTTCATTTGTGAATATATAATTGGGTTATCCAATTATACTAAATCCGCTACAGCATATTGAGCTAGTACGGGAACCAAAGGGACCTACGGTTCCGAGCTCCAATAATCTCAAAATATTAATTAAGCTCTTAATTAAATATTCTGAATTATTAACTCCGGGTTATTCCACTAAAAACCCGAAGTTGCACTCTTGTTGCCGCAGATAGTATATTAAGTTGAACCATGTCGGTGTCCATCGATATATTCACTACATACAGATTAACCCTTCATAAGTATCTCGTAATTAGAGCTGGGTCATAATGTCTGTTATACCCCTCTAATTATTTTTACCTTAAGTACCATTGATTCTCTAATGAATAAATTTTCATAATCATTATGAATTTTAATCTTTCTATTCATAATAGAAAGACTCGAGCGCTCTAATCGTTCATGTACCGAATCAACCCTTAAGGAAGATACTTCTCTACTTCTCGCAAGAATGGGTGAACTCTGATGAGTGATATTTATATCACTATTTTCCACTCATTTAACCTAATATTTTGTATAGTTTCTTGAGTTTTGTGAACGTTTTGATATGTTTTGTGTTATTTTGTAGATAAAATAAAGTTTGGAAAGCATTGGAGGCAATTGGGGCAAAAACGGACAAAAATGCGTCAACAGTGATATTTTGGTCTTCTGCGCGTCGCGACGCCCAGACTTCAGAGCGCGACGTCTAAAATGCGCCGAACAGTGCTAACGTGCGCCGGGTCCACAAATCAGAATCTGAGAAAAGTTTGACTTTGCTAAAATGCGTCGTGCCACGTGTCACCATCACAGCCGATCTGCTAACGTGCGCCGTGCCACGTGTCATCATCATATGCTGCCGACACTCAGAGTTGACACGTGTCGCCTCGTCATCAGCCATGTCATCGGTCAAAAAGTCAACTTCGCCATGTGTCACGCCACATCATCCGCCACGTCACAAGGTCAACCAAGTCAACTTGCCACGTCAGCATCAGCAATCACAGCGTGACACGTGTCGCAATTCCAAGGTGCCGACAGTCTCTTTCCCACGTCGTCGCCACATCGCCGCCACGTCAGCATCAATAATTGAGTATCCTATCCTTATTGACACGTAGCGACCAATCAGAAGCCGCCACGTGTCACAATAATTGAAGCCCAACCACTCTGCCACGTGTCACCTTATCATCTTATCCAGAATCTTCAAACCAGCGAACCAGAATGTGCCACGTCGACAAATCCGGCGTCGCGACGCTGGAGAACAAATTTTTCTATAAATTGAGCTCGAGATTTCAGAATTCAGGGCACCTTCCTCTCTCTTCAATTCCTTCTAAAGAGAGAGCTTCTCTCTCTAGATTCTTTAGTTTTTAGTTTTTTTTATTTTTAGTTTTTAGTTTTGTAAATAATTTTTATTACGTTTTGTTAATATAGTAATTTAATTTTTACTTTTTACTTTTTACTTTTTACAGTTTTTACTATTTACCATGAGGAGGTAACTTCTCCAGCTAGGGTGAAAGGTAATTCTTTTACTGTTACTATTTAGATTAATCTCCCTAAAAATAATATATTCACTATTTAAAATATTGACTTAAAAAGGATACCGCCAGATTGGTCGGTTGGTAATTCATTTTAATCTGGTTTTTAAACCTGACTAATAAAGGATACCGCCAGATTGGTCGGTTGGCAATTTAATTTTGGTTCCGCCTTTATGGCTGGTTGGACTTAATTTGACTTAATCAGGATACCGCCTATATGGTCGGTTGGTATTATTATCACAAGTTTATATATTATTTTATGGGAGATATCTAAATTAGTAGTAGTAAAAGTAATTCCTTTTACTTTAACATTTTATTTTATTTTACTTTTCAGTTTTACTTTATGTCTTTTACTTTTCAGTATTTTTACTTTAAGTCTTTTACTTTTAAGTTGTTACTAGCCCTAGTTATGTGTTAGTTATCTGGGGTTGTGATGAATTCTAATATCACCGGTTTATAAGGGATTATTTTATAGTTTGGGTAATTTAAAGGTTTATTTATTAAGTCTTAAGCTTAATGCTTCTTGTTGTCTGATCACCAATAAGATTGATGTGGTAAATCTAAAATGAACTAGACATAGGGATTTTAGGTTTCAGCCTTAGACTTAATAGCCCACGATCTTCCTTGAGGATAGATAACCCTTTAATAGATTTCCTTACAGGATAGGATATCAGTGCGGGGGGGTAGCCATATTGGAACTTAAACTTAATGAATCCAAATAATTTGATTGACATGGACATATGGTTCAATTGGGTTAAACTGGGTATTTGCGTCTGACCATCGACAGAGGCTTTTGCATAATTTAGTGTTCCAGGTTAGTAAACTGATTTATTACACAAACATAAAATAACCACTTCATCTTTTAAATGATATTAGAATGATTCACGACCCTAGATCTTTGTGTCTTTTGTTATTTTCCTTAGTATTTTCTTTTGTCTTTTTATTTATTTTGTAAAACCACATTCAACCAATCAAAATCATTCTCCTCACTCTCAATTAGATATCTGTAAATAAATAGATTCAATAATTAATAACAACAGTAGGAATTAAGTCCTCGTGGGATCGATATTTTTATACTACTTGAACGATACGTACGCTTGCGTTATACGTGTGTGTTTACGCCGGTCAAACTCCATGTCTATGTAAAACGTCCACAGCTACACACCAAACCATGTCCCCAAAGTACGTAGCCATTGGTCAGGACTGCTACACCAACCTCACCTTTGTAAATCAAAGGACATAGCATGTCATGCATGAGTTCGTAGTACACTCAGGATTAAGATCAATCCATATATGACCATCTAGTAGATCGGAATGAATTTTTTTTATTTAACGGATATTATAAGAAACTCATTTCTATCTGGGTCCAGTCCTATATGATCACATCATACAAGGTGCCTTCATTCTCATGTCTCCACATGGACGATCTCGGATCAAGGTCGTGATATAATTATAAAATGGACTGCAGCTATAGATAAACCACAAACAAAGTACCCGTTTTGTTTGCTCTCTATGGACTATTTTAGACTACCAACTTCAGACTTAAATCCTCTTGTGTATAACACGCATACACTAAGTATGAAGGTACATGTGTAATCTAGGGTAATCAAGATAAATTACAGTATACGAAATTTAAACAAACACTTTGATAAATAAATAATGCATCATTTTTTTCATAACATATAAAACTGTTTACATCACATGAAGCTCTAAGGCATATATCCCAACAATCTCTCACTTGCACTAGAGCAAATGGGACATGTCATTTAATCTTAGACCATCTAAGTGACCTTCAAATATTTTAGCTAACAACATCTTTGTAAACATATCAGCCAGGTTCTCTGTGGATGTAATTTTTTATGACAGAGACGTCTCATCTCTACACTATCTCCCTGAAGAGATGATATTTCCTCTTTATATGATTTCTCCTCTTGTGGCTTCTTGGTTCCTTTGAATTCACCACTGCACCACTATTATTACAATAAAGTATGGGTGGTTTATCCATATCTGGAATAACTTCCAGATCTCTCAATAATTTACGGAGCCAAACGATTTCCTTAGCTGTTTCACAAGCTGTTACATACTCAGCCTCCATGGTGGAGTCAACAATGCATGATTGTTTTATACTCTGTCATACTATAGCCCCACCACCTTGGGTAAACACTGATACAAATGTTGATTTCCTAGAATCGACATCTGTCTGAAAATCAGAGTCCGTATATTCCCTTAGGATCATATCTTCACCGGAATATACAAGCATATAATCTCTTGTTCTCTTAAGATACTTGAGAATTTGTTTCACAGCCACCCAATGATCCAATCCTGGGTTAGACTGAAACCTACTGACTACTCCCACTGCAAAACAGATGTCTAGTCTCGTGCATAACATAGCATACATGAGACTACCAACTGCTGAGACATATGGGATATGTCTCATTTCCTCAACATCTTGAGGTGTCTTAGGAGACTGTTCCTTTGACAAGTGAATTTCATGTCGATAAGGCAAATTGCCTTTCTTGGAATTCTGCATCCCAAATCGCACAAGGATTTTGTCGATATAGGATGTCTGAGACATAGCTAACAGTCTTTTCTTGCGATCATGAAGTATCTGAATCCCAAGAACATAACTTACCTCTCCCAAATCTTTCATTTGTAATTGGTTAGCTAGCCAGGTTTTCACGTCCGATAATATCTTTACATCATTTCCAATGAGTAAAATATCATTGACGTATAAAACAATAAAACCCACATTCATGTCAATGACGCGCTTGTATACACAAGGCTCACCAACATTATGCTCAAAGTCATAAGACTTGACCGTGGTATCAAATCTTATATTACAAGATCGAGATGCATGCTTGAGTCCATAAATGGACATTTGCAGCTTACAAACCTTTTGCTCTTGACCTTGGGCTATGAACCCCTCTGGTTGTACCATATAGATACACTCATCAAGATTATCTTTCAAGAATGCAGTCTTGACATCCATTTGCCAAATCTTATAGTCATAATATGCGGCAATGGACAAAAGAGTGCAGATGGATTTGAGCATGGCTACTGGCGAGCTAGTTTCCTCATAGTCAACTCTCTCTTTCTGGGTATAACCCTTGGCCACTAGCATAGCCTTGAAGGTCTGTATCTTCCCATCTGATTCCATCTTTCTCTTATAGATCCACTTGCAACCTATAGGTTTTACTCCATCAGGTTGGTATACAAGTTCCCAGACTGAGTTGGAGTACATAGACTCTATCTCTAGGTTCGTGGCTTTGAGTCATTCCTCTTTATCAGAATCATCCATTGCACTACGAATGGTCAATAGATCATCTATATTATCATTGGATGCGATAATTTATGCCTCTCCAACTCCTAGATAGCGATCAGGTTGTCGTACAACCCTCTAACTACGTCTAGGTGGCAAATCATTAAGATGAACTTGCATCTGACACTCAGATGTCAAAGTTGTTATGTGTTTGTCAACTGTCGTTGACGATAGTGTGCTGGTCGAACCAGTAAGTAACTCCTCGAGTAACACTTTACTTCGAGGTTTGAACTCCCTCATATAGCCCTCCTTCATAAACGTAGCATATGTCGATACAAACACTTTGTTATCTTCAGGGATATAGAAGAATCCACTCATAGTCTCCTTAGGATAGCCTACAAATAGGCACACATGAGAACGTGGCTCCAACTTAGTATTCTTATTCTTCAGTACATGTGTCGGACACCCCCATATGCGGAAATATCATAAACTAGTTTTACGATCACTTCACAACTCTAAGGGAGTCTTAGGAACAGACTTAGATGGAACTATATTGAGGATATACATTGTTATTTACAATGCATATCCCCAGAACGAACTAGGTAGTGAGCTATAACTAAACATAGATCTTATCATGTCTAGTAGGGTCCGATTTCTCATTTCTGCAACACCATTTTACTGTGGTATTCCAGGTGTTGTGAACTGGGATATCATCATATGCTCAACCAAGAATTCCTTGAAGTTTCTGTCAAAGTATTCTCCTCCACGATCTGATTGTAGAGTTCTGATTGTTTTACCTAACTGGTTCTCAACCTCAGCACGATACTCTTTGAACTTTTCAAAAGTATCCGACTTGTGTTGTATTAGGAAAACATACGCATATCTAGAATAAGCGTTAATAAATATAACGAAGTATTCATAACCACCTCGAGCTATCACATTCATCGGTCCGCAAACGTTTGAATGTATTAGCTCAAGTGGTTGACTGGATCTTATAACTTTTCCAGTAAAAGGTCTCTTGCTCATTTTTCCTTCTAAACAAGATTCACAGACTGGTAAAGTTCCGAGCTTTAACTGGTTTAAGGCTCTGTTCTTTATCAACCTATCTATCTGATCAAGGCTGATATGACCAAGTCTAAGATGTCATAGATATGTGTCATCATGTGAAATCTATTTCCATTTAGTTTTAGGTTTCTCAACCTTAAATATTTCAGCATTGGGCTGTGGAGTATATGTTAACAATCTTAACAATATAAGTTATCTCCTAGTTTCCTTTGTATATAGGTAATCCATTTTGAAATAATAATTATTATTATTAGATAAAATGAAAACCACCATGTAATATTTTTGAAACAAAAATCAAATTTCTGCAACAAAATAGGAAAACACTTTGTTTAAATTCAAATAAATTTTATTTGAAAATTGAAAACTGATAACTCTCATTGTTTTACTGAAACAGCATCCCTTATCTTAACTCTCATAGTTAATTTATCTTCAGTAATGTCTTTACTTGTATCAAGTTGATGTACCATTAGCCTCAGCATTCACAGTTCATTTCGTCTTCATCTTTGCAGATTTAGAAGACTCGATAACATTTGCCTCAGTACTGGGCTTACGAGGATCCACAAGCATGGGCTCGTAGTGGGTGAGCTCATTAAGCAGCTGGGTCAAAGTAAAAGTCAACGTGTTCATAACATAGTTGCTTTTAAACTGCAGGAAGCTCATCGGAAGAGTTTCCATAATCATGGTCACCTAGCTACGCTCGTCAATACGAGCACTATGGGTTTCGGCAGTGTTGAGATAGGTCATCATCCTCAAGATGTGCTCTCGAATTGATGTCTCATTCTTCATCCTAGTAATCATCACTGAGACCATAATCTCTGATGAGTGGTAAATGTATCAATATTTCCACTCATTTAACTTAATATTTTGTATAGTTTCATGAGTTTTGTGAATATTTGATGTGTTTTGTGTTATTTTGTAGATAAATAAAGTTTCAGGACATTCTGGAGGTGATTTTGAGCAAAACAGTGAAAATTGGCAAAAATGGCAAAATGGTAATTTTGGGCGCGTCGCGACGCCTAACATGCGCCGAGTCCTTACTAACGTGCACCGGGTCAACAAGTCAGAGTTTGAGAAGTTTGACTTTGCTAACGTGCGTCGTGCCACGTGTCATCATCACAAGCGATCCGCTAACGTGCGCCGCATGCCACGTGTCAAAAATTTAACGAGCCGACATCAGCCAGCCGCCTTTCCACGTGTCACCTTATCGCTTCAGCCGCCCTGCCACGTGTCAGATAAGACCAGAAGCAACGAATCAGGAAATGCCACGTCAGAGCGTCGCGCCACGAAAGGCTTGCGCGGCCCGACCCGCTCCACTTACTCGGGCCTATAAATTCGGCTCGAATTTTCAATTTCAAATGTACCTTTTTCTTGAAATCATCTGATGTAAATAGGGAGTTTTCTTCTTAGTTTCTTTTAATTTCAGTTTTGTAATTAGTTTTAATTACGTTCTGAAATAGTAATAGTAATTCTATTTTTTTTTTAATAGTAAATTATTTTTACTTTTACCGTTTTACTATGAGGAGGTAACTTTTCCCTGCTAAGGTAAAAAGGTAATTCTTTTACTATTGCTATTTAGATTTATCTCCCTTAAATATAATATATAAACTATCTAAAACCTGACTAAATGAGGATACTGCCATACTGGTCGGTTAGTTATTCAATTTAATCTGGTTAAACCTGACTTAATGAGGATACCGCCATACTGGTCGGTTGGTAATTAAATTTTCTTTCCGCCTTTATGGCTGGTTTATTAACAAATATTACCGCCTTAATGGCTGGTTGAACTTAATTTGACTTAATCAAGTTACCGCCTATATGGCTGGTTGGTAAAATTATCACAAGTATATATATTATATTATAGGAGATATCTAAATAGTAAATATTAGAAGTTAATTCCTTTTACCTTAGCATTTTATTTATTTTTCTGCATTTACTTTTTAGTAATTTTTATGTCTTTTTTACTTGTCATAACTATGTGTTGTAACTAAGTTAGTATTCTAAGGTTGTGATAAAATCTAATATCACCGGTTTATAAGAGGTCATTTTATAGTTTGGGTAATTTAAAGGTTTACTTATTAAGTCTTAAGCTTAATGTTTCTTGTTGTCTGATCACCAATAAGATTGATGTGGTAAATCTAAAATGAACTAGACATAGGGATTTTAGGTTTCAGCCTTAGACTTAATAGCCAACGATCTTCCTTGAGGATAGATAACCCTTTAATAGATTTCCTTACAGGATAAACATATACATGTCGGGCGGGGGTAGCCATAATTGGAACTTAAACTTAATGAATCCAGATAATTTGGTTGACATAGACATATGGTTCAATTGGATTAAACTGAGTATTTGCGTCTGACCATCGACATAGGCTTTTGCATAATTTCGTGTTCCAGGTTAGTAAACTGATTTATTAACAAACATAAATTAATCACTTCATCTTTTTAAAAAATATTAGAAAGATTCACAACCCTAGATCTTTGAGTCTTTTATTTTCCTTAGTATTTTCTCTTGTCTTTTTATTTATTTATTTAGCAAATCTACAAATCAAATCATGCAAGCAATCAATTCCCTTCTCCCTCAATTAGATATTTATAAATAAATAGTATCAACAATTAATAACAATAGTAGGAATTAAGTCCTCGTGTGATCGATATTTTTATACTACTTGAACGATACGTGCGCTTGCGTTATATGTGTGTGTTTACGCCGGTCAGCCTCATGACATTGACAATCTGAAGGCTGCCCGAACATCATTTGCAATGACTCCATCATCTGAGATGCTGAAGCCATAGGTTTATGCTTTGCAGCAAGAACCTCGGACATCTCTGCTAGCAAGTAGCAGCGGGCTTTCTCATTAGCTAAAACCCATTTCTGGTAGGCATCGCGCACAGCTTGGCCAGTATTTCCGGCTGGTTCGGGAGGACACTCCTACGTCATGACAAACTTTAGGTCTTTGCAGACAAAGATATCGTTCATGTTACTTTTCCACTTAACATATCTTTGCAGACAAAGATATCGTTCATGTTACTCATGGCTGAAAAATAAAATAAACACGCATTTAACATTCATTCATCGCATATTAAAATTATCAAACAATTTTGGCATAAAATTAAACATGATGCATGAACCATGAATAACGAATTAGAAACCTAAGAGAATTACTATGCCACGGAAATCTATCATCCTACAAATAAGTACCGTCGTAGGGTAGGTCAAGTATTTTCATGATAGATCGAGACAATCTCAATTGATTAATATATGTGGGAATAACTCTTATTCCTATATTAACCAACTACTGTTTGATTCGATTAAGGAATTTAGATTAACAGTTAATCATTCCTTTGTGAGTGTAACCCGTCGTTTCGGGACCCTTGGACTTAACTAGTGAAGTGTCGCCGTAGGGTAGGTCAATTCACCAGATACACCTAGAATCCTTATCCTCTCGGAATCCTAACTTGATATTGACCCCAAATGGACACCATCCATAGGGGGACAAATACAAAATCGTCTCGATGCGCCTTTTGAATCTCACTTTTTCGGACTAACAACGGAGATCGTGGGATATACTATCGTATATCCCTCTCCCACTCACTATTATGAATTTAAGGTTTCTATTTATAAAATATCTAATATTTTAATTTAACTAGTGTGAATAAATTTATGGCGGCTAAATCATAACTCTTATTTACACTAGTTCACCATTAGTGACCTAACTAATTTTAACCCTTAAAATTTATATCACTAATTTCCATTTGTCTCTACTCTCTACTAATTATATAACTCAATTAAACTAATTTAATAAGAGTATTATTAGTGACTTATTATATTTTAACTCTTAAAATACTAGAACACTAATTGGTTTAAAATTTTAGAATCCGAAAATGGTCAAGATTTAAATTAAACCATTTAATTAATCTAAGTGCGTTATAAAATCCAATGGTACGTGGAATTGTATCCCGAGTGCAGATCACATTACCCTCTACTCGGATTCAGTTATGGAATTTATATACAGGTTTCCATCCTATATATCAATGGAATTTATGATGCACTTATTAAACCCAATATATTAAAATTCAAATTTTAAACCATAAAACCAATTAATCTAATTAATTATTTTTCCATGCATATCATATTCTTATTTAAACATTTTAAATCACATAAAATCATATTTCATGTCTATAATGATTATGCATCCAAAGCATGTTATGGCATGTGAAATGTAAGAGTAGGCATCTTAAGTTATATGACATGTTATTCAAACATTTCGAATTAAAACATACATATAACATAAAAAAATATTTTGCATTGACCGGACACTTATTTTTCCATATACTAATCTAATTAGTACAAAAATTCACAAGGCATCCATTGGTCTTCAAATCACGCTCCAATATGGTGTTGGCTCCTTTTGTGACTTCGGTGCTCCAAATTACAACAATAAAATTTTACATTGAAAAATAAAATTACAACAATTGTAAACAATGGCCTTATGACCTTACATCCCAAAATCAAAACCAACATAAAAATAAGAGCCGGAAAAATTTACGATCAATGAAAAATTCATTCACATGAAAAACAATAATCATTCATCACATGAATATTATTTTGTGCCTATTCATCTAAACATGCATATCAATATTTATAACTCATATAAATATATAAAAACAGTAACTTAAAATGAAAATGAGAAGGGTTTCTAGATTTAATGCAAGAGTTTTGCAACCTAGCATAACTCACCAAGGGTTTCCAAAACCCAAGATTGAAAATTCCAAATTTGACCTCATTAAATTATATCATATATAATTTAATATTATGCATTCAATAATTATCATATAATTATTAAAACCATATATTAACTTTTAATATATAGTTTTAAGTGTGACAAAATAATATTATTAATCATATTAATAATATTTCCATTTGTGAATATATAATTGGGCTATTCGATTATACTAAATCTGCTACAGTATATTGAGCTAGCACGAGGACCAAATGGACTTACGGTTCTGTGCTCCAATAATCTCGAAATATTAATTAAGCTCTTAATTAAATATTCCGAATTATTAACTCTGGGTTATTCCACTAAAAACTCGAAGCTGCACTCATGTTGTCGCAAATAGTATATTAAGCCGAACCACGTCGGTGTCCATCGATATAGTCACTACATACGGATTAACCATTCACGAGTATCTCGTAATTAGAGTCGGTCATAATGTCTGTTATACCCTTCTAATTAGTTTTACCTTAAGTATCATTGATTTTCTAATGAACGATTTATTCATAACCATTATGAATTTTAATCTTTCTATTCATAATAGAAAGACTCGAGCGCTCTAACCGTTCAAGTATCGAATCAACCATTAAGAATGATACTCTTCTACTTCTCGCAAGAAAGAGTGAACTCCATGTCTATGTAAAACGTCCACAGCTACACATTAAACCATGTCCCCAAGGTACATAGCTATTGATCGGGACTGCTACACCAACCTAACCTTTGTAAATCAAAAGACATAGCCTACCATGCAGGAGTTCGTAGTACACTTAAGAATAAGATCAATCCATATATGATCATCTAGTAGATCGAAATGAATTTATTTATTTAACAGATATTATAAGAAACTCATTTCTATCTGGGTCCAGTCCTATATAATCACATCGTATAAGGTGCCTTCATTCTCATGTCTCCACATGGATGATCCCGGATCAAGGTTGTCATACAATTATATAATTGACCGCAGCTATAGATAAACCACAAACAAAGTACCCGTTTTTTTTGCTCTCTATGGACTATTTTAGATTACCAACTTTAAACTTAAATCCTCTTGTGTATGACACTGATACACTAAGTCTGAAGGTGCATGTGTAATCTAGGGTAATCAAGATAATTTAAAATATGTAAAATTTAAACAAACACTTTGATAAATGAATAATGCATCATTTTATTTCATAACATATAAAACCGTTTATATTACACGAAGCTATACGGCATATATCCCAACAACAAGAACATCTGCTAAGACCGACCCAATATTAGGGATCATATTCAGTAACATTTATGTAGTTAAAGACTGAACCGACCTTATGAGGGGCTGTCAGATTCAAACATCATTATAACACATGTGAAGACCGACCCGACCGACCTGACGAAGTCATATAACCTTTCAACCTAACCTTGTTAAGAATAAAGGAAGAGGATCCAACACTGATCACCTCCGTATTCTGACCTACCGAGGTCGGGGCTGCTGAATCTTATACACATGTATGGATGACGTAAGTCATACATGAAATCAAGAGATGTCAGACTATTATATGGGTGTAACGTACGAGTAATGAGCACTAACATACGAGTAATGAGCAGTAACGTCCGAATAATTGGCAATAATGATAGGGAAATATGGCTGACGTCACATGTGGGAGTTACAGTAAATCCAGTAGCACTATTTAAAAGGAAAGAAGACTCAGTTCACGAGGATCCTTGGATTAGTATTTCTTATTTTTCATAACTTGTAAAAAACTCTAAAAACTTAGTGGAAGAAAGGGATAGGGCAGGTCGGTCTAACCCGGGGTGATAATAAAGATATTAATTTATTTGTGTCCATGGACGTAGGTTGGATCCATTCCGTCGAACCACTTTAAATCCTATGTTTTGTCTATGTGTTTTTCATCTTTTACTAAGTTTGCATTTGGTCCACAAACCAAACAAATTCACAGTTGAGGAAGATTTGTTCTAGGAGTGGTTTTCCCTAAATTACTCCTGAAATGAAAATCAGTCGTCAACAGATGGCGTCGTCTGTGGGGATAGTACAAAAAACAACAAACATGTTGAGGCGATGGCAGGAGACGAGAACCATAGATCTTCAGAGGCCATGGTGGCGAGGTGGATGGAGAGAATAGATGAGAACTTACAGATAGAAAGAGAGGGAACTCGAGCCTTCCAGGAGGCCACGATGGAGAGAATTGAAAAGATGGAAGAAAATATGGCGAAAGAACAGACTCCGGTGGGGCTTAGTCGAATGAGGGAAAATATCGCAGGTAGTAAGAGGCCGGCCGCAATAGAAAAGAAACAAATGACTAAGAAAAAAAAGAGATCATGACCAACCCAGCAGAAGCTCAAGATTACAAGGGACGCGACATATAATTCCCTCAATAGGCCTTTGGCATAAATAGCTTGGGAGATACGGGACAAGTGTCTACTGACTAAACTCCAACCCGAGAGAGTTTCCAAATGAGAAGATAAACAACATGGCTTATTGTATGCATCATCAAACAAATGGACATAGCACGAAGAATTGCAATGACCTGTATGAGCAGATGGAGGACCTGGTGAGGAACGGCTACCTCAGCGAGTATGTTGATCATGAGGTCATGAGGATGAGGCAGCGTCAGTAGCAATATCACCAGGTCGGAAACCTATCGCTTGGAGTAGCTGGACGATACCCGGCTTAAGAAGCCCTGGAATATTGATAGGATATTTTCAATAGAGCCTCTCTTAAAATGACCCATAAAGAGTTATAGGAAATGCATATTTAATATTCTTGGGGGATGCTCATGATCGGGATACAAAAAGAGGTGTAGGGCATGTGGGAAAAACGCGAACCCCCCACGGCACGTCAATCCCTAGTGTCATTATCAAACCCTCAGGCGGATCGTCACTACCCAATGACTTGTACCTTTGAGGAGTTTAGAATACATGAAATGATGCAAGGCATACAGGAAAAATGCGGACCCCCCATGGCACGCCCACTCACAGGCCAGAGCGTTAATACCCAATGACTTGCACCTTTGAGGAATAAAGTGAGAAGACATGTATAGTGTTCGGTGCCTCGGGTATTCATAGTGATTTCCAGAGGTCGAATGTATTCCCTCATGGGTTGTCTTGGTAAGAAATTTAATGGCTCGTGGCTGCATTCATTCCACCGAGACCATGTTTAATTTGATGGTTTGGGTCTGCATTCGTTCCGCCGAGGCCATGGTACGATTTGATGGCTCGGGTCTGCATTCATTTCGCCGAGGCCATGTGTAATTTGATAGCTCGGGGCTGCATTCGTTCCGCCGAGGTCATGTGTAATTTGATTGCTCGGGGTTGCATTCATTCAGCCGAGGCCAAGTGTAATTTGATGGCTCATGGCTGCATTTGTCCCGCTAAGGCCATGTGTAATTTGATAGCTCGAGTCTGCATTCATTCCACTGAGGCCATGGTATTAATTTTATGCTCGAGTCTGCATTCGTTCCGCCAAGGCCATGGTATAATTTGATGGCTCGGGTCTGTATTCGTTTCGCCGACGTCATATGTAATTTGAAGGCTCGAGGCTTCATTCATTCCGTCGAGGCCATGTGTAATTTGATGGCTCGAGTTTGCATTCGTTCCGCCGAGGCCATGGTATGATTTGATGGCTCGGATCTGCATTCGTTCCGTCGAGGCCATATTGATGGCACAATGAGAGAATATTCTCTTGTGGTCGATATATCCTTATCAGCTCGGGGCTGAGTTACGATTGACGAGGCTCTCTTATGTGCGATAGCCCGATGTGAGCTTTCCTCATGACCCGTGTTTTATTTTACAAGTATTTGCATATCATTTCCTACCGAGATTGCGATATGTCGAAGGCATGCATCAGCCTAGGGTAGCATAAGATGAGATTCTTCAAGCAGAGAAGCCAATGTGTGAGCTGACTCGGATTGGCTCAAATCAACCTTTTCAATCAGAGAGGGTCAAGCGGAAGAAATGGCCAAGTTGTGAATCAGAAAGTGAGGTGATGGATCAGGGCTGTGAACCCGACGTGGATTTTCACAAGAAGTATTGAAGCTTGAAGTTGTGGTACCTGATGAGAGATTAAGCAGACTTGAGATTTTGAACTGGATCAGGATTGAGTATCAGCCCGAGGACACCATATCGGCTTCCAGCTCCATGAACCATCATCTTTTTATAGTTCCTGACATCAACTCATCAACTCATTGATACTGAGAACTAGGGGACAAATGTTGATGGTGGTTTTCAGCCCCCAAAAAGTCAGAATCCCAAGGAATGGTAGAATGGGGATTGCAGTTAACAGATAAAAGGTCAAAGTCATTGCAAGGATGAGAGTCGAACAGAGGGATCTGAGCCTGAGGTGCAAGAAGGCAACCCGAGGGCAAAACCAAATGATTAGACAGTACTAGAACATCTGCTAAGACCGACCCGATGATAGGGATCAGATTCGGTAACATTTGTGCAGATGAAGACTGACCCGACCTTATGAGGGCTGCCAAATTCAAACATCACTATAACACACGTGAAGACCGACCCGAATGACCTGACGAAGTCATATGACCTTTCAACCCAACCTGGTTAAGAAGAGAGGAAGAGGATCCAACACTGATCACCTCGGTATGCCGACCTACTGAGGCACATATATAGATGACGTAAGTCCTACGTAAAACCAAGAGCCATTAGACCATTGGATGGGTGTAACGTACGAGTAATGAGCCATAACATACGAGTAATGAGCAGAAACGTCCGAATAATGGGCAATAATGACAGGGAAATATGGTCGACGTCACAGATGTGAGTTACAGTAAATTCATTAGCACTATTTAAAAGGAAAGAAGACTCAGTTCACGGGGCTCTTTGGATTAGTATTTCTTATTTTCCATAACTTATAAAAAGCTCTTAAAAGCTTAGGGTAAGAAATGGATAAGGCAGGTCGGTCTAACCCGGGGTGATAATAAAAACATCATTTTATTTGTGTCTTTGGACGTAAGTTGGATCCATTCCGCCGAACTACGTTAAATCCTTTGTTTTGTCTGTGTGTTTTCCATCTTTTACTAAGTTTGCATCTGGTCCTCAAACCAAACAAATTCACAGTTGAGGGAGATTTGTTTGAGTAATGGTTTTTCCTGAATTATCCCTGAACCGAAAATCAGCCGTCAACAAATAGTAAAAACTTTAAAAAAATAATAAAAAAAAACTTATTTTTTGGATCGGGTCGGGTTGCGTAGTCAAACCCGTGAGCCGACCCGCAAAATTATTTTTCGGATTGGGTCAAGTTGCGTAGTCAAATCTGTAACCCGACCCACAAAAACCGGGTCGGATTGGGTCGCGATTTGACCCGACCCTATGAAAACCTAGTTGTAAGGCACAGTTTCACTTTTTAAAAAAAATAAATGTTTCAATCTTTATGGTATGAACCGTGAGTTATTTTCATCTTCTTAATCGAGAATTCTCTCATGATATAATGGAAATTATTGGATTCGAATACTTTTTCATCTTATTAATATTAAATAATTTGAATACTCAAAAATTATCCATATATAATAAAAATTTATTTTAAAATAAAATAAAAAGTAATTTAATTAATCAAAAAAATATTTAACAATCGGAACTAAAGTTTATATTTTCTAAAATAACATGGATTAAAACTTGTGTTTTTAAAATTATAGGGATTAAAATATCATTATAACAAAATGTTATTTTTCCTAAAATTTATTATTTAAAATCTTAAAAAAGATATGAATGAGTTGAAATCAACATTGACATTCCACGTTCCCACATATAAAAATAGATTTAAAAAATACTTTAAGAAAACTAAACCATAATAAATTTTCCTTAATTAAAATGTTTCCTTTTTTAATACAATTATTTCTATAAATAATAATAATTAAAAGGTCAAGAGAAAGGGAGAGAATAGACATAATTGGTTACTATTAGCTTTCACTGCTTCAACTTCCACAAACTTATTTACCGCTAAATTAGGAGTGCAATTACATAAATACCCTTATAAACTTTGTAACTGCTAAACGGTGACCACGTTTGAAAGAATCCCAAGAAATCCCTTCGCTTCTTAACAATTTTTTTTTTTTTTTTTTTTTTTGCTTTAATCCAACCCATTCTTTGTTTTTTGTTCATCAAATTTTAATTATTATTTAATATTTATATAAATAACTAAATACCCACATTCCCTTTAATTTTCATTATTTTGCCTTTCTATCTCAAGTTTTTGGGTGGCTTTGTTCTGTTTTGTAGAATCAAATATCCTTCTCTCAAAGGTTAAACAAATCTCCTTCTAAAGAATTCCATTACCTTTTTACAATATATATATATATATATATATTGTATCTCGAATTTGATTATTTTTCTTTAATTCGGACGAACCGTTTGATTTCTCCAAATGGGATTTGTTCAATAATTTGATCGTTTCAGCCACAAGACCACAGTTGATTTTTTTAATTTTATAAAATTTTTGTTTTTGGGTATGTGTTTAATTTCAAGTACATTGAAGATAAAATGGAAATGATTTTGTGTTATTTATTTCAGGAATTTTGGCGGGTATTGAATCGTTAACACAAAGAATTAAACATGTTTGGAGATCTCATCAACAGATGTCTTATGTAATAGACTTTCACTGACTTTTGTTCTTTCTTTTTTGTTCTTCATTTATCTTTAACTTTTATTGAATTTTTATTTTTTGGAATTTCATTTTCGGATGCCAGATTGGCTCTTGGTTACTTATATCCAGCATTCGAATGCTATAAAATTGTAGAGAAAAACAGAGCCGAGATAGAAGAACTCAGGTTTTGGTGCAAATATTGGTAAGTTTAATCCTAGTTCTTAATATTTGTATTTTGGTTTATATTTCTTTTTTCTTTCTTTTTTCCTCTTTAAAACCTTTCAGATTTGTGAGATAATAATTCCTGATATAGTACAATAGCGTGTAGCCGATTTAGTGAAAAAAGACTTTTGTTTGATTATTTGTTATTGTTGATATTGTAGAATTTATGATCAAGAATGGATAGAAACCAATAATTATTATGAGATGGCCTCCATGATAATGTCTCTGTGTTTGATTAATCACCATTCTAATTGTGAATACTTGTACAGATTGAGTTAATTGAGTTATTTCTCAACAATTTTGCAGGATCATTGTGGCAATTCTTACGGTTCTTGAGAGGATCGCCGACGTATTTGTTTCATGGTATGCATACATCTCTATAAAATCATCTATTTTTCTACCCAGCGAGCGAGGATAGTTGTCTCCGCTCAACTTGAAATTTTGTTAAAATTTGATTTACCTCCCTTGAAATAAAAAATATTTATCATTTTTGTATAAAAATCAAAATTTACCCTCGATTGAATCACACTTTGGACTCCTCCACTGTTTTTACCAATTGTATTTACAATACTCTGTTTTTTGTTTTTTTTGTTTTTTTTTTTTAAGGTTGCCAATGTATGGTGAGTTGAAGCTGGCATTTTTCATCTACTTATGGTATCCAAAAATACAGGTTAAAAAAAATAATAATCTAAAAACTGGTATATTCAAGTGTCAAATTTTTTTAATTATCTCAAACTTGTGCATAATAATAATCTGAAACTTTGATTCAGGGAACTGAGTATGTTTATCAAACAGTGCTGAGGCCTTATGTATCAAAGCATGAAACAGACATTGATCAAAAGATTGTTGAAATGAAAGCAAGAGTATGGGATTTGGGTATTTACTATTGGCAAAATTTTGCACAATTGGGTCAAGAAAAATTCTTTGACATCCTCAAGTTCTTGGCTTCCCATTCTTCTAAATATTCCAACACCAAGTCTCAGGTAAACCAACCCAAAACAAAATAAACAATTTTGTTAAGCAACTCTAATTTGTGTTTTTGTGCTTTTTTTATTTTTTATTTTAAAGATAAAAGGGGTGGAATAAAACCTCTTAATATTTCATAAATATATTAAATACATAATAAATATACTACTAAATTACATTTTTTGTATTAAAATAATAAAATTTAGGGTCTACAAGTTTTTTAAAACATTATAAAATTTTATGTTCATTTCCTGAAGATTGGGGGTACTGATGTCATTTCCCCAAAAACTTATGATAAAATTTAAATTATTTGCAGAATCAGAAAAACAGTCAGCAGAATCCGGCACCGAGCGCTCCGCCGCTGCCGCCGGACGAATTCAACTCACCGGTCAATTCCAGCACAATCAACCGCGCCGTATCGGTGCCGATGAAGTCCAATCTCGCGGAAGTCAACAGGCAGGTCCCATCTGAACCCGTTTCGCCGGACGACGGTCACATCCCAGACTCGCCGGCCACACCGAACAAGAATCTCCTCCAAGCTCGGCTCAAGCTCCGGCGTCAAAAACCACAGAACTAAACATTAGGGTCCCAAAAAACTCGCACACCAAGTGCTCGATCAAATGTACAAATTAAAAATATGAAAATTTAATTAATTAATTAATTAATTAGCAAATTCTTTTTCCTTCACTTGGAATACACTGAGTATAAGATTGATGATTTGAATACACGCGGAGGAGATTCTGACCCAGATACGGCGGAGGAAGTGGGACCCAGCGGCGGAGTCGGGTGAGAAGGCGGACATGGGCCGGAGGTAAGCCCAGGCAGCTTGTTTGACTAAGCGGTGACGGATGGAGATTTCGTAGGCGGAGTTGGCGGCGGATCCGGCGGTGGGAGTGTTGACGGCGGCTGAAGGGATGAGATCTTTGAGGGATGTGTACTCAGAAGAGGAGGAAACGTCGCCGTATGTGTTGGTCGGGAGGGTTAGTTTTGTGGGGAGTGATACGGTGATTGGTAGGGAGTTTCGGCGGCGTATGGATGGCGTTGACGGTGGCGATGGCGGCGGTGAGGTCATGGTTTTGGCGAGTTGAAACAAAGAGGAATTTGTGTGTTTGGGGTTGCAATTATTATTTATTTATTGACGTGTGTTTGCACTATTTTTTTTTTTTTTTTTTTTATCTCACGCGGGGTTTTGTCTTTTTAGATCACGTTGCTTTTTGCTTTTTATTTAAATAATGAAAATATGATACATAATCGGCAAAATAATGTTCAATAATTAGAGAGCTAATAAATGAGGAGTTATGTATAGACAAATAGTATTTTTAAAAACGGACCGGTCATTTCAAAGATTTATGAATAAATACTTAGACCGGTTAAATCATTTTGAAAAAATTAACAAAATCGACCTACATCATAAATTATTTTATTTAAATAAAAAATAGTATATTTTAGTTTTCAGTTTTAAAAAAGTTGAATCAGTTCGCTGATTTTCACAGATTTTGACCTTTTTTTTGAAGGAAGATATTTATTACTTAGTCGATCGGACTCACAATCTATTCCCGATTAAGCCGGTCTGTCTGGTCCGATTTTAAAAACTATGGAGATAAATACATGGACAAAATAATTAAGGAAATGAATTCAGTATTGATTTTTTTTAATATTCAATTTTTTATAATTTGTTATCACTGGTGTAAATATATTCATGTATGGTTAAAATTCATTCATTTATTAATTTTTATATAATAATTATTTATCATAATTTATAAATATATATATATAATTAAAATTAAAATAAGGTTGTTTTGATTGAAATTTTAAAAGAAAATTGATTTTCCCACCCTTTTGTCAGCGCCTCCCTCCCCTTGTCTCCCCAAGAATTATTTCTTTACCCCTCCCCAAAATCATATATAGTTAATATACATATATTTTGTTAATTAATTAATTATTTTTATTTTATTAATTAAATTTGTTTTATTCATATTTTTTCTCTTATACTTATTTAATAGTCTTTATATATCTATTATCTTTTATTTATTTAATAAATCTTATGTATTTTTTATTTGTTGTTATTTATTTTATATTTTATATTTATTTAATTTTCTTTTGTTTCTTCATTAATTTATTTAACACTGCTTATATATAATATAAAAGGTTCCTGACATATTTTTTTATTTGTTATTATTTATTTTGTGTTTCTTTATTTATTTAATTTTCTTTTGATTATTTATTTATTTATTTATTTAACACTACTTATTATAATGGAAATTGACATTTACTTTTGGCCATGTTGGCAGATATTTCGTGCAAGTTTTCTTACACCCTCATTATCATGTACCACCATTCCTAACGTGGTGGTGTGAATATTTATCGTACCGAGCTAAATGATGGGTATATCATCAAGTGCGACAGAAGAATATTTTGGACGCAACAGAAAACATATTTTGCTAATATAAAAGAGATATTTTCTATTATAAGGAAATAAAATAATTAAATAAAAAAATATATTTAAAGGAGTATGGGTATTATTGTCATTTAAAAATTAAAACAAGAAAAAAAATCATTTATTTAAATCAAATAATTAAATTAAAAAAGAAAGAAAGTCATTGGTTTAATCGTTTAAATGGATAATGGTCTTATTGTAAATTACAGAGTGTGTTATTGTAAATTGTGAGTCACCAATGCACCACACTTAGGGGTGGCAATTTAGGTTATGATTCGTTTATTCGTTCGATTCGATTCGCTTTTAAGCGAATACGGGTTTGGAAAAATAGATTCGTTTAATAAATTGGTCACTTCGATTCGATTCGTTTATTAAACGACTCGAATACGAATTTAAACTAATTGATTCGTTTATTCGTTTATGGTTCGTTTTATTATTTTCTTTTACTAGTTATTATTATTTTTAATTAAGATTCGAGAAATTATGGTTAATTACCATTAAACAAAATTATATTATCAATAATTGGTAAGATATTTTTAGTACATATATTAATTACATATTTCATATGTATATATTTATAATAATTAATGTAAATAAATTATGGTAAATTATGTTATTGAATAATATCATGACTAAATGAATATTCATATTCGATTTGTTTAATAAACGAATCAAATACGAATCAATCACATTTTGATTCGATTCGTTTAAAATTCGATATAAATTCGATTTGTTAATTTGTTTTCTAACCATATTTTCTTTATATGAAAAAGGAATATCATTATTTAAGAGGTGATAATACACTTAATATTTAAAAGAAAATTAATTTTCCAAATAATAGGGTAGTCCCCTCCAACCACACTAAGAGGGGGAAAAGCACACATCTTTTTAAAAAGAGTGGTGATACACTCACTAACAATCTCACAAACAAATTTACAAATCCTTAACTGTAGTTACAGTGATCTACAGTGAATTACTGTAGCTACAGTGAGAGGATTTTAAATTTGTTTGTGAGATTGTTAGTGATTGTATCATTTTCATTTTAAAAAAACTAAAATTACTTTGCGTCAGTCGTTTTTTGTCCTCTATTGTTTAAATGGCGGCACGATGATAATGTGGAAAGATATTTTTAATAGAAAAAATTAAACGACAGCGTTTAGTTTTGGAAAAGTGCTGCTTTTTGATAAAACGGAATCAATATATCGAAATGACGAAATTAACCATGTTCGACTAGTCAAAATTCTTTGGTGGCTGGCTACACGTAGATTCCACAAAATTGAGATAGTAACATGGTGCTGAGATAGTTTTCTTTTTTATTAATTTTTTTGAATAATGATGTTGATGGTGTTTTCAGGCACTATGTTATTTAAAGCAGCACGACAGGGGTAAAAATGTAATTCACTTCTCAGTCAAGATTATTAATGCCGACCCGACCACTAAAGAGTCAACAGTAAAAGGTCGGGAACTTTACAGTTAGTGACCGAGCACTTGAGTTCAAGATGACCGGGCAATTATCAGGTCGACAGCAGCATTCTCAGTACAAAAGACTATTATGACCGACCACATGAAGACCGGGCATAGGGCAAGACATGTTCGGGAAAATAAAGCATTCTATCCATACAAGATAAGATAATAAGTTATCCTACTTTCATGGGGTAAACTATTAAGTCAATGTCCTAGTATGATAAAGAAAGTAAAGGTAGTTTTGATTAGGAATCCTTATGGGAAAAGAGAATAGTTTTGACTAGGAATCCTTATGGGAAAAGGGAATAGTTTCAACTATGAAATTCTTATAGGAGAATGAATATGATTCTACACTATTATAAATAGGAGGGCAGAGTATGTGTAAAAGGCATCAAAAATATGGGATCTGAATCTTCAAGCTCTGACTTGTAGAAAACAAAAAGAGACTCGAAAAGAGTGTTTAAGTAATAAAAGTACCATCCTGTTTGTGTCCGTGGACGTAGGTCGGATCCAAATCCACCGAACCACGTTAAATCTCCTTGTTGATTGGTGCGTTTATCTGTTTTTTGCTAAGTTTGCCTTTGGTCCCCCATAACCAAACAAATTCACTATTGAGGGAGGATTAGTCTCGGGAGTGATATTCCCATATTGCCCTTGAGACCAAAATCAGCAGTCAACAGTTGGCGCCGTCTGTGGGGACTGGACAAAAAGCAACTTGTGCAGTAAGACAATGGCGGAAGGCGGAAACCACCGATCGTCAGGGAGCTCGGCTGCGGATTGGATGGAGAAGATCGAGGAAAACCTGAGGACAGAAAGGGAGGAAAACCAGACTCTGCTAAAAACCATAGTAAACCGGTTGGAAAAGATAGAAGGAGCGCACGACGGAAAATTCAAGGCCGGGACTAGCCGACGAAGGAGTGAAATAGCGGAAGGAAAGAGAATTGTCGATATAAGTGAGGACGACAGACCCCGGAGGAGGGATCCCTACAGGGTAAGATCCGTGGTGGTGCAGAGAGATTCCCAGACCAAGGACACATGGGAGGAAGAGGATGACAAATCATCACCAGACTCCTCCTACGATAGCCCTCACAGCACCCGGAGAAGAGGGAAAGAATATACCGAAGAAGTACGAGAAGATACTGACCCTGAGAGGCACCACTCCCAAGATAGCAGAAAAAAAAGAAACCACAGGAGGCGGCATGGAACCAAAGACAGCGGCATGAAATCTTGGTTGCGGGAGGAGCTGGTCAAATGGGGAGTATACCCCAATACAAAACAGGTACAGGAGACGTCCGGGATGACAAAGAGGAATCCCCCCTCACAGAAGAAATAAAATCAGCAAAATTCCCGAAAAGGTTCAACATGCCGACCGTGACGCCCTACAAAGGCCATATGTTTCTTTCCGGTCGGGTCTGCTCTTGTACCGCCAAGACCGATGTCTCTTTCCGGCTCGGGTCTGCTCTTGTACCGCCGAGATCGATGTTTGTTTCAGTTCGGGGTCGAGTTACGTCCCACCGAGTCGGCTTCTTTGGACTGGGGACGTAACATTCCCCCAGAGCCAAGTCTTTCTTTCAGCTCGGGGTCGGGTTACGTCCCACCGAGTCGTGCTTATTGGCCTGGGGACGGAACATTCCCCCAGAATCAAATATCTCTCTTGGCTCGGGGTCCTCAGGGACATACTCGATGCATAGGATCCGTGAGAAGCATAACACGGGGAGGGATGATACCCCTGTGGCGATTGCTTACTCCAGTGTTACCGAACATAAGGAGGAATATGCCCTTAATGTGTCGAACACTCTTTGATCCTCACTTACCCGATGTAATGGATCCGTGGGAAAGCATAGCACGGGGGTGGATGAGGCCCCCGTGACGATTGCTAGCTCCAGTGATGCCGGACCTAAAGAGGAATGTGCCCTTATTATCCCGGACGCTCTTTGATCCATTCATCATTTGGATCCAAGAGAGGCGCAGCACGGGGATGCGTTGTGCCCCTGTAGCGTGTGCCTGCTCCAGCGCGGTAAGAGGAGCCCTCGTGCAATACACAGGCTCCACAGTGACCCGACGTATAGAGGATGTGCCCTTACCATTCAAACGCTCTCATGATCCAAATCCTGGTTCGCCCGGACACTGAATTGAAAGATTCAGAATTGTGTTTTGGAGACCTCGGGCAGGACGCTGTTTTGAGGCATCCGTGTTGTTGTTTATACTTGCGAAACGTTTCATTTTGGGACAAGCGCTAAGTCGCCTCCACCTTTTAATTTTATTTTTCAGAGTTTTGTTTTCGTTTTCCGCTGGTCTGGTAGGGGGACGCCTGTGCCGGACTCAGTAGGGCTTCAAAAGGTTGATTCACTTCCCTTCTGGGTAAATCCCACCTGATTAATCGGCTCGGGGCTGGATGCGTTCCGCCGAGGCCACTTGATTAATCGGCTCGGGGCTGGATTCGTTCCGCCGAGGCCATCTGATTAATCGGCTCGGGGCTGGATTCGTTCCGCCGAGGCCACTTGATTAATCGGCTCGGGGCTGGATTCGTTCCGCCGAGGCCACTTGATTAATCGGCTCGAAGCTGGATTCGTTCCGCCAAGGCCACTTAGTTATTCGACCCGGGGTCGGGTTACGTCCCACCGAGTCAGCCTTTCGGACTGGGGACGTAACATTCCCCCAGGTCCAAGTGCCTCTCTTCACTCGGGGTCGGGTTACGTCCCACCGAGTCAGCCCTTCGGACTGAGGACGTAACATTCCCCCAGGTCCAAGTGTCTTTCTCAGCTCGGGGTCGGGGTACGTCCCACCGAGTAAGCCCTTCGGACTGGGGACGTAACATTCCCCCAGGTCCAAGTGCATCTCTTCACTCGGGGTCGGGTTACGTCCCACCGAGTCTACCTCTTCGGTCTGGGGACGTAACATTCCCCCAGGTCCAAGTGTCTTTCTCAGCTCGGGGTCGGGGTACGTCCCACCGAGTCAGCCCTTCGGACTGGGGACGTAACATTCCCCCAGGTCCAAGTGCCTCTCTTCACTCGGGGTCGGGTTACGTCCCACCGAGTCTACCTCTTCGGACTGGGGACGTAACATTCCCCCAGGTCCAAGTGTCTTTCTCAGCTCAGCTCGGGGTCGGGGTACGTACCACCGAGTCAGCCCTTCGGACTGGGGACGTAACATTCCCCCAGGTCCAAGTGCCTCTCTTCATTCGGGGTCGGGTTACGTCCCACCGAGTCTACCTCTTCGGACTGGGGACGTAACATTCCCCCAGGTCCAAGTGTCTTTCTCAGCTCGGGGTCGGAGTACGTCCCACCGAGTCAGCCCTTCGGACTGGGGACGTAACATTCCCCTAGGTCCAAGTGCCTCTCTTCACTCGGGGTCGGATTACGTCCCACCGAGTCTAACCTCTTCGGACTGGGGACGTAACATTCCCCCAGGTCCAAGTGTCTTTCTCAGCTCGGGGTCGGGGTACGTCCCACCGAGTCAGCCCTTCGGACTGGGGACGTAACATTCCCCCAGGTCCAAGTGCCTCTCTTCATTCGGGGTCGGGTTGCGTCCCACCGAGTCAGTCCTTCGGACTGGGGACGTAACATTCCCCCAAGACCGAGCATCTCTCACAGCTCGAGACAGGATCACATGCCACCGAGCACATCATCGTTAGCTCAGAGGCAAAATTTTCTCCTCACAATCAAGATTGGATCAGTCAGAGGTCAAGACCTCTAAATCTCTGGTACAGATATTACAGAGGAGGAGTCATTCCTAGTTTGGAAAAAAAGAGGAACTTCATCTCCTGATGGAACGACCCAAGTAAGCAATTTGCTTTGAGGTGGAGAATCGTTCTGAATAGGATCAGCATCTCCAATAACCGAGGATATGAAGATAGAAACAGAAGACTTAGTTGATGGCGAAGGTAATTTCTCTGTGATTTCTGGAGCGACCACCAGCAAGGCGATCAGCACACCATCTTTATATAGTTCCCGACACCAACTTGCATACTCGTTGGAACCGAGAACTAGGGGACAGATGTTGATGGTGTTTTCAGGCACTATGTTATTTAAAGCAGCACGATAGGGGTAAAAAGGTAATTCACTTCTCAGTCAAGATTATTAATGCCGACCCGACCACTAAAGAGTCAACAGTAAGAGGCCGGGAACTTTACGGTTAGTGACCGAGCACTTGAGTTCAAGATGACCGGGCAATTATCAGGTCGACACAGCATTCTCAGTACAAAAGACTATTATGACCGACCACATGAAGACCGAGCATAGGGCAAGACATGTTCGGGAAAATAAAGCATTCTATCCATACAAGATAAGATAATAAGTTATCCTACTTTCATGGGGTAAACTATTAAGTCAATGTCCTAGTATGATAAAGAAAGTAAAGGTAGTTTTGATTAGGAATCCTTATGGGAAAAGAGAATAGTTTTGACTAGGAATCCTTATGGGAAAAAGGAATAGTTTCAACTAGGAAATTCTTATAGGAGAAGGAATATGATTTCTACACTATTATAAATAGGAGGGCAGAGTATGTGTAAAAGGCATAAAAAATACGGGATCTGAATCTTCAAGCTCTGACTTGTAGAAAACAAAAAGAGACTCGAAAAGAGTGTTTAAGTAATAAAAGTACCATCCTGTTTGTGTCCGTGGACGTAGGTCGGATCCAAATCCACCGAACCACGTTAAATCTCTTGTTGATTGGTGCGTTTATCTGTTTTTTGCTAAGTTTGCCTTTGGTCCCCCATAACCAAACAAATTCACTATTGAGGGAGGATTAGTCTCGGGAGTGATATTCCCATATTGCCCCTGAGACCAAAATCAGCCGTCAACAATTGATATATGAACTGAAGCAACACACCTTCAATATACAGAACCGGCAACTAAAATTGTCATTTTTAAATAATTTTCTTAATTAATTAAAAGGAAATTATCATTTTCCAACTCCATGAAAATTTTTAATTTATTCCTTTTTTGACATGTGATTTAAAAATTATTCATTCTTTTCACAAATAAAATAGAAAAATGTATAAATTATTCATTTAATTTTTTAAAAAATATCCATTTCACTTCTCGTAAAGTTAAAAAAAAAAAAGTAAACAAATTTGAAATTTCAGCTCAAAAATAGAACAAATTCAAATTTTTAGTAGTAAATAATATTTATGTTATTTATCATGTGAAAAAATGATAATTTCTCAATTATTAAATAATACCTCACGCACCCTCACACTCTCCCTCACTCACGAGTAATTATTTGGTGCAACGGAGGCATGAGTGTCGTGGTATCACCAATAAATTAGTAGTTGACATGTATGATTTAATATCCATATTTTTTAATATTTTAATACGCGTGGCAATAAATTATTAAATTGTTACACAGATGACATGATACCTCCGTTGTATTGTAAATTTTCTCCTCACTCACGCATCTCCCTTCACCCTCTCCTCCGCATCTGTCTCTCTCTCTCCACAAACAACACAACCACCACACACGCCTAACCAGCACAACTCCACAAAATACCCAAATCAAGAAGTTAATGATTTCTTGATTTCACTATCCAAAAATACCTAAATTTTTTAAAAAAAAATAACGTTTTTTGGGAAATCATGACCTATCTTTTGCTCTCCGGATGGTGGGATGGAAAGTGTATGAGTCTGTTATGTTTAATGTACTTAAGTTTAAATGCATTATGTTGACAGTTAAAATCGGTCTAACACCGAAGTCAAATAAAATAAACCGTTGGAAATTATTGTAATATTCATTAAAGGATGAGTGTTTTTGTCTTTTGGATACTAGAGGTGCA
>SKCR01053795.1:0-30014 GCA_019454045.1 Zanthoxylum bungeanum | reverse complement strand
GCCTCGCTCCACCTTCCCTCTGGGGAATCTACAACGGGAAGTCCATTCGACAGTTAGTCACACACCATAAACTGAGCCTTTGATTAAACTTTTAAAAAAAAAAAAAACATGTAAATTATAGTTTTATGACCAGTAAAAATGTTTTGTTGTTATGTTGACTAAAAAGATGAAATTGGTAAGAAATAGCTGTGTAAGGAATTCTCACTCCTGAGACGTATTTCAAACCTAATTCAAAACAAGTTAATTTTTGTTTATTCACTTTTGAATTATTAAATTTGTAAATTCTCCATAAAAATGACTAAAATGAATCTTCATGTACTTAGTTAGCAGATATTATCAACATACATGGTAACATACAGGCATAAGCTAAAATTGAAAAGTTTGTAATATCCAGTACTCTAGTTCATTTGGAGGAAACATCTAAAAAATAGTGATGGAATAAAAAAAAAAAAAAAACATCTGAGATCCGAGTTATTAAGTCTGTAAGGGTATTTTAATACCTAGTGCCCTAAAACCAACTGGTTGGGAGTCATTGGCCCAAAGCTCGTTACATGGATCAAAAAGATGATAGAAAAATAAATATATATATGTATATCTGAAGTCTGAGTAATTAAGTCCTTAGGGGTGTCTTAACACCTGATGCCCTAAAGCCAACTGGTTTGGGAGTCACCGACCGACCCAACTCTCCTACATAGATGGAAGATATTGTATATAATAAAAAAAATAGAGAAAAATCAAAGAAAAAATCAGAAAAATCAGAAAAATTATTCCATTGCTACAAAAAGGTGTGAAATCTGATAGAACTTTAGGACAAAAATATTACTCTCTTATCAACTGCACTTATACTGTTGTGGGCAAAAATGAGTTGTTTAATATTTTGTTGGCTGTGTATATGAAGAATGGTAAAAATAATCGGAGAATTTACTTATTCAGTAATTTAGAATTGAAATAAAACATCTAGTAACTTGGATTAGAAATTTCACCTGATTAGTCACTAACATCTTTATTCTCTTTTTCGCTTGTCTTTTTGCTTTTGTGTGCATTAGTTTTAATACCTTTTTACTTTTGTAAAATGTTTGTGGGTATCATTGCTGTAAACCTTCACGAGACTACAACTCGTCCACTAGGGACACCTAGGGGTTTAAAGGCTTGTTGCATACGCTAAATGCAACCGTGATCCCTACGAAAATGGCTTAGTGAAATTTTTTTTTATGTTATTTTATTCTGTATTTTGCTCGAGGACTAGCAAAATGTTAGGTTTGGGGGTGTGATGAGTGGTATTTCTATCACTATTTCCCACTCATTTAACCTAATATTTTGTATAGTTTCTTGAGTTTTGTGAATATTTTGATGTGTTTTGTGTTATTTTGTAGATAAATAAAGTTTCAGGACATTCTGGAGCTGTTTTGGGGCAAATTGGACAAAATTGGACAAAAAGGGCAAAATCGTCATTTCAGCGTCGCGCCGCCCAGACCTTCAGCGTCGCGACGCCCGGTGTGCGCCGAATCTGCTAACATGCGCCGGGTCCACAAAATCAGAATCTGAGAAAAGTTGACTTTGCTAACGTGCGCCGTGCCACGTGTCACCATCACAACGGAGATACTAAAATGCGCCGTGCCACGTGTCGAAATCTCATTGCTTGGACGGCCACCGCCCCACGTGTCATCCTACGTGTCGCCACATCATCATGCCACATCAGCAGCCACGTCAGCAAGTCAACCGAGTCAACATGCCACGTCAGCATCAGCCAATCACAGCGCGACACGTGTCAACCTCTCATTCGTCTGACGGCCACCGCCCCACGTGTCGCCACGTCGCCTTCCACATCATCAGAGTGACGCAAGCAATGATGTCATGAACAGTTGACACGTCATCGTGACGTAAGCAATGACGTCATGAACAGTGCCACGTCATCGGATAAGATTCTGAGCCGACCAACCAGTGCGTGACACGTGTCCTACTGTACCCAGCGTCGCGACGCTAGTGCAATTTGGGCGGCGCGACGCTGGAGGCTTATCTGAGCCTATAAATAGAACTCGAAATTTCATATTTCAACACACCTTTCTCTCTCTTTTTTTAGTTCTAAATTGAGAGCTTCTCTCTCTAGAATATTTTAGTTTAAGTTTTGTAAATATTTTTAATTACTTTTTAATAGTAATAGTAATTTTACTTTCTTACTTTTACAGTTCTTACTATTTACAGTTTTTACTTTTTACTTTTTTACTATGTGTAGTAACTTTTCTTTTCACCGCTAAGGTAAAAAGGTAATTCTTTCACTATTGCTATTTAGATTAATCTCCCTAAAAATAATATATTTACTATTTAAACCTGATTAATAAAGGATACCGCCATATTGGTCGGTGATTATTAAATTCTTATTCCGCCTTTATGGCTGGTTATTATGGTTCCGCCTTTATGGCTGGTTATTTTGGTTCCGCCTTTATGGCTGGTTATTTTGGTTCCGCCTTTATGGCTGGTTATTATAATCACAAGTGATATATTATTTTAATGGGAGATATCTAAATAATAAATAGTAGAAGTAATTCCTTTTACCTTAGTATTTTATTTTATTTTATTTTATTTTTCAACTTTTATTTTATGTCTTTTTATTTTATGTCTTTTAATTTTATGTCTTAACTAGTCCTAGTTATGTGTTGTTATTTAAGGGTTGTGATGATTTCTAATATCACCGATTTAAAAAAGGGTTAGATTATAGTTTGGGTAATTAAAGAGTTATTTGTTGAGTCATAATCTTAATGCTTTTTATTAACTGATCACTAATAAAATTGATTAGGTAAACTTAAAATGAACTAGACATAGGGATTTTAAGTTTAAGACCTTAGTCTCAACAACCCACGATCTTCCTTAAGGATAGATAACCCTTTAATAGATTTCCTTACAGGATAGGAATATACCTGTCGGGCGGGGGTAGTCATAATTGGAACTCAATCTTAATGAATCTAGGTAATTTAATTGACATAGACATATGGTTCAATTGGATTATACTAGGTATTTGTAAATGATCATTCGGAAGAGGCTTTTACATAATTTAGTGTTCCAGATTAATAATTCAATAATTTACCCAACCATGGTTTAACTACTTCATCTTTTAAATGATATTAGAATAATTCACAACCAACCCTAGATCTTTGAGTCTTTTATTTTCCTTAGTATTTTCTTTTGTCTTTTTATTTATTTATTTATTTAGCAACGCCACAATCAACCAATCAATCAAACAATCTCTCTCATCTCCATTTAATTAGATATTTGTAATTAAATAGATTCAACAATTAATAACAATAGTAGGAATTAAGTCCTCGTGGGATCGATATTTTTATACTACTTGAACGATACGTGCGCTTGCGTTATACGTGTGTGTTTACGCCGGTCAGGTGCACATCATTTCGATATTCTAAAAACCAAGGCTTGGCCTAAGGTTCTGAAATATTGAAAAGGATAATTGACATATCCCAAAGTGACTACCATTTGGATATGGCAGACACGAAGGAATTAAAGAAAGGGCGCGGCTCTAACTTTAAAAATATTTGTCTTAGTTATGTTCACAGCTAGTATTGAAATAGATTTTAAATACTTAGTGTGGTACATAAAATATATGTATTGATGTTCAGAATCTGCTTTGAGCAGGATACTGACTTCAAGCTGAGATTGCTCTGCGAATCGGAAACATGACGAAAGTCGCTGTTTCAACCGTAGATACCTAAGTTTAGGAACTACCCTTTGGGTATATACTTAAATTAGGAACTGTTATAATGTAACTAGTTTGACTAGAGACATTATCTCTATATCAGTGTTTAATCCGTTGCGGATAAAACCTTTATATTATAGAACACTAAGTGTTTTATTATATAAAGATGATACTAAGATAAATACATTAGAAGTAAATAACAGAATTTATATTTTGAATATAATTAAAATCTCAAACATATAAAATGACAAATAAATAGCTCAAATTGATTTGATCAATAGAGACTTATTTGTGGCATTGTTGTCTATGACACAATTTAACGAGACTCGTATATCCACACTTTTGAAGAGTGGGTACTAGGACTGATTTGACTATTCAAATAAGGTCTGCGAATATAGTTTATTAGGTAAGTACCTAAAATACTATTTACTTGGTAATAGTAAAAGGGCCACCGATCTGTTAGCCCTATTCATGGTGAAGTAAGTGGGCCCATGTCTAGCTAGGTTAGATGTAGATATGAATAATTCGTGACCTTAACGGATGTGGCATCACGTTATGGTTATGTGTTTCTTTTGAAGAACACAAATCAGAAACTTTTAGAGTTTCGACATGAAATAGACAAACAGATCGGCTATAGTATTATACCGCCACGGTAAGACCGTATTGGAAAATACTTAAGCAGTAAGTTTCTTATATACTTGAAAGAGTATAGTATTTTTTCAAATGAGGACTCCTCTCGGAACACGTCAAAGTGACGGTGTGTCCGAACGGATTAACCGAATCATGTTAGACATGATAAGGCTAATCATGAGTCGCTCTGAGCTACCATTTCCTTCAACGGATAAGTTTTAACAGTGCAAGAACTTATTTAGAATAAGGTTCCATAATAATCTGTTTGACAGATTACATATTAGGAAATGAACAGGAAAGAAACATGGTTTCTCATTTCTAGTAATTAGGGTATGCCAGGCATAACGTTTGGATGATACCAAACTGAAAGACCCAAATTGGAACAGTGCCTATATAGGTTATCATAAGGGAAACCTTAAGTATAGTACTTGTAAATCTCACATGAGAACAATGTGATTGTTGCTCACCATGCGGTTTTTCCTGAGAGGAATACCGATATGCAGTGGTCAGTGGGAGGATAGTGATACTCGATGAAAATCGGAGTATACTGTTCAAGGCACGAAGTCCTTAATGGAACACAAATAGTTCATCTATGATGAATCTATACCATTAATCTTCAAATACACAAGAAACCGCGTAGATCAGAGAGAATCAGAAAACAACCTGGGGTATGGGTTTCTGATCTCACCTCATAAAGATGTTAATCTTTTAAGGTACACCAACCGACTACGTTTTGAGGAAGTGATACAAGGTATCGACTCCCTATTATGGCAAAGTGCAATGAGTCCGAAATGGATTCCATGTATAACAACTATTTTGGATACTAGTTGTTGTACCACAAGGCATTGTGCCTATTGGTACATTAAACGTCTTCAAGGAAGACATACATGGAAGGCAACATACCAACGTACAAAGCTGGGCTTTTGACGGAAAGGTATCGTTATCAACATTGTGTTAATAACGATTCAACATTTTACCTGTTGCCATGGTAAATCCATTTTGAAGATGCTTGTTGATAACTGCATATTTCATTTATGAAATGTGTCAGTTGCAGATCAAAATCGCTTTCCTGAAAAGGAAACCTTTTGGAGGATGCTTACAACATCCTGACGATTTTGTATAACCGAAAAACAAGGTTTGCGGGTTATTCGATCCATGTTTGGATTAATGCAAGCATAAGGTTCTTGGAACTGTCGTTTTGAAATAATCATAATGGTTTATGATTTGACTCAAAACGAAATATTCTTGTGTATATAAGGAGGTTAGTGGGAGAGGGCACTGACAATGAAATTCCCATAAAGCAATTGGTGAAAGCTTGGCTTTCATAGATATTCTTTCATAGAAATTCTCCATAGAATTCTGGGGAGTGACAACCTTTATTCAAGGAATAAAGATCTACAGGGATAAATTGGAGTTGTTAACACTCTCTGGAAATTGTACATTTAAAATGTACTTGTATTGGTGTCTCATACGCTTCGAGCATATGGAGTCACAATCGGGTCAATCCAAGTGATAGTCACTGGATTGAAGATTAGAACATCTGTTAGTATCTGAGAGAACTAAAGATGTTGTCTTAAACTATGGAGATGGAGAACTTGAAGTGACTAGGATCACTGCTGCAAGTTTCCAAACCGGTAAATACTGCGCGGTACTATAAAAGTTTGAACACTGGGACAGTGAGCTGGAAATATTCCGAGCAAGATAACTGTTGCCGAATTAACAACAAATGCGGATTATTGCTGCAGCTGAGGCAGCAATAGAAGCCATTTGGATCGATAATAAATCTAATTAAATTAGATATAGTTCTTTTAGCAGCTGAGCTAGGCGTCAGCACAGGCTAAGGAATTAAAGGTCTCATCGACGATCCAGATATATACTTCTATATCATCTGATTCGTTCGGATCATACATCGTGGCGATGTGATGATCGTATAAATCGCGTCAGAAGATAATTACGCAAATCCGCTGACGAAAACCTTTCCTCAGCAATTTGAGCGAACTGTACATAGTTCGGGTGTTAGACACTCGAGTGACTGGCTATGTGCCAAGTGGGAGATTGTTGGACAAAATGACCCATAGCGTCACTATTTGTACAGATCACGGTGTTGTTGTACAAATTCACTATGTGACAAGGAAATTGCACTCTCATCATTTGTGATTCGATCACCATAAATGTATAAATGAAGAGAGGTCCATATGATTAGTTCCTGGATTGAGAATGATATGAGACAGTATCAATCCCCGAAGGATTAATCATTAAATATCCCTAGCCGGAGTATTATCGAGACAGGACATCGATAATGCGGAATAGGCTAGTATTGCACTTGTGCGCGTTGTGAGGGCACAACGACATAGTTCTCATATATATAAGTATTGGATACTTATGCAAGTGCGATAGGAGGTCGTGTTTCACCGATGGTACGGGAAACAGCTTCGCTCTAGATAGACCCCCTCGGAATCCCATTGGTATTATGACTATGTGTCTATGGGAGGCCGAAATCAGGGTAGGTGTGTATGGTCTTAACCTGAGACTTACATCGCTAATACTTACGATAATCGATAGACTTTCGTCTTGGTGGTACAGGGCTTTAACCGGTTCTGCGTACACCACTTCTGGGTTTATCAGAGAGTCGTAGTGTATTGGGTGTGATGTCAAGACGGAAGTATCACTCCAGTCATAGTGGAGATGATGTCACGCAGGATACGGTATTAGTGCTCTTAAGTGTTGCGCAACCATCGGGATATTATGACTAGGTCATACATATCCGATTATAGAGACTAGTTACCAGACTCCGACATGTGCTTCGGACGAGGCAGACACTTATCCAGCCCCAGCCCTAGCACGTGACTATCCGATACTGGGCCGATATAACAATACTATGGTATACTACGCTTGATACAGATCTATATATTCCTGTAAGAATATTTCTGGAGAATTGGGTAGGCATGACGCTTTGCTAGAAGCCAACCTTGTCTTGTAAATCGGTATAAACGTAGTACGAGGTGCTTACGTGTTCGGATAATCCGACGACCGTATTTACTGCCAACATATCCGGAGATCTCATGGGTCGCAACTGAAGATTCACCGATGATGATAACTCGCACTTTAATTAATCTAGGATTAATTAGAAGAGAGAGAAAATTAATCTGGGATTAATTGCGGAGATATTTTATCTGTGATAAAATATTAATTAAAAGAGAGAGAACGATTAATTGGAATAAACGATAAAATAATATATTTGATATATATTAGAAATTGGATTTCGACGCGGAATTAAAATTAGATTTTAATTCGGTTGAACGAATTAATTTAGAATTAATTCATTAGCGACGTGAATAGTGATTTCGCTAGGCGTAATCATTTAATTACGACGCGACGGAAAATTCGTTAATTTGGAATTAGAGAACCCGAGCCCGAGATTGATTGCGAGCGCATTCGCATTTCGAATTCGAACGCGACACGCAAGTCACATCAAGCGTCAAATCACTAGTCGCGTCAATTGTCAAATCACTTGTCACTTTGAGTGATATGTGATATGATATGTTGTCACTTTATTAAAGTGAAGTGACTTGATGTAAAAGTAGAAGTGATGGGTGAAAAGTTGAAAGCTTTTGCTTTTTGCTTTTTGACTTTTTAATTAAAGTTTTGTATATCCTTTATTTATATTACTTGGTAAATAAAGAAAAAATGAAATGATATATAAAAAGCATCATTTTCTCTCTCTTGTTTTGTGATTCACGGTTTTAGGCTTTTGGAGCCAAAAACCCTTCATCTTCTCTCTTCTCCCTCTCACGGCTTCAAGCCGATTTCTTCACAAAATTTTCTGGTTTGACCGAAATTTGAGAAGCAAATTAAGAAGAGTAGTGCTAGCACCACCATGGGTTATATTATGGTGATAGGGAAACGAATTTATGAGCATGAAAAGATTGAAGCTTGGAGCTTCCATGGAGTCCATCCATGGCCGAATTGGAGAGACAAGAAGGACCAAAACCGAGCAGTCCAGCAGCACAAGGAGCTCCATTACCGCGAGTTTGAGAAGCTTGTATTCTTCATTTCATCAAAACCCATCAATGTGAGTTATGAATTCCGCCTTACTCCTTGGTTGTATTCAACTCGTTTTTATGCATGATTTATGATCTTGGGACTTTATTGAAACTCAACAATCAGTACATATATATGTACCACATCCAATATCAAAGTCCAATTTTAAAACTAGTAGTGGACACATTTATTACAATAACAACATACCTAAAGTCGGAGCCTTGCCGTCTTCATATCCTTCATGACGGCATTGTCCTTACGGCAGTCACGCTTCTAGTGACCCCATTTGCCACAATTTATGCAGACATCTTGGGATATATCATTTGTCTTCCCAGAAGACTGTGACGATTTTGCCTTTGCCCTTTGTAATTAACACCCCAGAAGCCTTTGGTCAAGCCTTGGCCTCTGGGATGTCGAAGTAAGATGCGCCTTGCACTTCTTGTTCTTTTGGAAGCTCTGGCCTGCCTCCTTGAGCATATCCATTAACTCTCCAAAAGTTTTTTCTTGGTTCATGATGAACCCGTCCAAGCATTCGGGTAGAAACTGTAAGATCAAATCTATGGAAGTCTCGGCTTCGTAAGTAATCGCAGCTAACCTAGCTGTTCGATGTCAGCAATCATCTGTGACACCTAGTGCTCGAAAGATTGTACCCTCGAACATACACGATCGAAAGAGCTTCTTTTACAATTTGTACTTCCAAGATCTAAGGTTAGATCTATGAAGATCCTTTAATTTCAACATCATGGTATAACGTGTTGGTTTATTCTAAGGTCCCAAGATCAACACAAGTCATGAAAACATGCGTGAATACATCAACGGAGGTAGCGGAATACTCACATTGATCGGTTATGTCGAATTGAAGACGAATCGAACCAAGAAACTCACTGCCTTGCTCACGCCCACTGCAGCAGCCCCTGCCCTGCAAAAATAGAAATTTGAGTGAAGAAACGGAGCTCCTAGCTTCGTCGGAGGATCCCGGATCATGGTCGAACCTCCCTACCACCTTCGCAAGACTTGTAAGTGTGCTAGCACTTGAATTTTCACCATGAAAATCCCCTCTTGCTTCCTTATTCACGCCCAAACTGGTTCAAAACCAGTGAGCAAAACCTTCTGTTTTGCGTGAGAGAAGAGAGCATTTTGAGAGAGATAAAATTGTATTGTGTTAAGTTAAATGATTTACCAAAAATCAATTTATATATATGCCATAATATTCATTAAATTAATAATAAATTTATGACACAAATCATGCAATGGCTTAGAGTGTCAAACACTCAATTTCCATGCAATGACATTGAGTGCAATGTACACAATCTTCATGCAATGCATTAGAATTAAATAATGCATAATATGACATGTGTCATGTGGGCCCCACACGTTTCCAAATGAAAGTGGGCCCACGTGCACTCACGCGTTCGGGTTCGATATTTCCGAAATACCGAGCTTACGTCGCGACGTTAATTCAATCGAATTTAAATAAATAATTGCGCCTGGCGAAATTATTATTTACGTCGCTAATGAATAATTCTAAATTAACTCGTTTGCCCGAATTAAAATCTAATTTTAATTCCGCGTCGAAATCTAATTTCATTTAATATATCGAATATATTAATTCATCGATCAATTCCAAATTAATCGTTCTCTCTCTTTAGACGATATTTTATCCCGGATAAAATATCTCCGTTATTAATCCTAGATTAATTTCTCTCTCTTCTATTATAATCCCAGATTATTCAAGAGTGCGAGTTGTGCGTCATCGGTGGATTATCGGGAAGCGACCCATGAGATCCCCGGATAATCTGGCAGTAATACGGTCGTCGGAGTATCGGTATCGAATCACGTACGTACCAAGTAGTACGTTCTACCGATTTACGAGACAAGGTCGACTCCTAGCAAAGCACCAGGTCTTCCCAAGTTCTCCGGACATATTCATCAAAGAATATCTAGATCTGTATCAAGCGTAGTATACTAATGTATTGTGCATATTGGCCCAGTATCGGATAATCACGTGCTAGGGCTGGGGCTGGATAAGTGTCTGCCCCGTCCGAAACATATATCGGATGTCTGGTAATTAGTCTCTATAATCGGATATTCATGACCTGGTCATAATATCACGATTGGATGCGCATCACTTAAGAGCACTAATACCGTATCCTGTGTGACATCATCTCCATTATGACTGGAGTGATACTTCCGTCTTGACATCACATCCAATACACTACGACTCTCTGATAAACCCAGAAGAGGTGAACACAGAACCAGTTAAGATCCCCCACCACCAAAACCAAAGTTTACCGATTGTCGTAAGTATTAGCGATGTAAGTCTCAGGTTAAGACTATACACACCTACCTTGATTTCGGCCTCCCATAGACACCTAGTCATAATACCAATGGGATTCCGAAGGGTCTATCCAGAGCGAAGCTGTTTCCCGTACCATCGGTGAAACACGACCTCCTATCGCACTTGCACAAGTATCCAATACTTATATATATGAGAACTATGCCGTTGTGCCCTCACAACGTGCACAAGTGCAATACTAGCCTATTCTGCATTATCGATGTCCAGTCTCGATAATACTATGGCAAGGGATATTTAATGATTAATCCTTCGTGGACTGATACTGTCTCATATCATCTCAATCCAGGAACTAATCATAGGGACCTCTCTTCATTTATATATATGTATGGTGATCTAATCACAAATGACGAGAGTGCAATTTCCTTGTTACATAGTTAATTTGCTACAACAACACAATGATCTGTGCAAATAGTGACGCTATGGGTCATATTATTCAACAATCTCCCACTTGGCACATAGCCAGTCACTCGAGTGTCCTACACCCGAACTATGTAAGGTTCGCTCAAATTGCTGAGGAAAGGTTTTCGTCAGCGGATTTGTTCGATTATAGTTTGACGCGATTTACACGATCATCACATCGCCACGATGTATGATCCGAACGAATCAGATGATATAGAAGTATATATCTGGATCGTCGATGAGACCTTTAATTCCTTAGCCTGTGCTGACGCCTAGCTCAGCTGCTAACAGAACTATATCTAATCTAATTAGATTTACTTTTGATCCAAATGGCTTCTATTGCTGCCTCAGCTGCAGCAATAATCCGCATTTGTTGTTTATTCGGCAACAGTTATCTTGCTTGGAAGATTTCCAGCTCACTGTCCCGTTATTCAAACTTTATAGTACCGCGGTATTTAATCCTTTGGAAACTTGCTGCAGTGATCCCAGTCACTTCAAGTTCTCCATCTCCATAGTTTAAGACAGCATCTTTAGTTCTCTCCGATACTAACAGATGTTCTTAACATCAATCCAGTGACTGTCACTTGGATTGACCTGATTGTGACTCCATATGCTTGAAGCGTATGAGACACCAATACAAGTACATTTTAAATGTACAATTTCCCAGAGAGTGTTAACAACTCCAAATCTATCCCAGTAGATCTTATTCCTTGAATAAAGGTTGTTACTCCCCAGAATTCTACGGAGAATTTCTATTGAAAGCCAAGCTTTCAACAATAGCTTTATGGGATTTCACACTGTCAGTGCGCTCTCCCACTAATCTCCTTATATACCAAGAATTATTTAATTTTGAATCAAATCATAAACCATTATGATTATTTCAAAACGACAGTTCCAAGAACCTTATGCTTGCATCAATCCAAACATGGATCGAATAACCCGCAAACCTTTTTGTCGGTTATACAAAATCGTCAGGATGTTATAAACATCCTCCAAAAGGTTTCCTTTTCAGGAAAGCGATTTTGATTTGTAACTGACATATTTCATAAATGAAATATACAGTTATCAACAAGCATCTTCAAAATCGATTTACCATGGTAACAGGTAAAAAGGTTGAACCGTTATTAACTTAATGTTGATAACGATACCTTTCCGTCAAAAGCTTAGCTTTGCACGTTGGTATGTTGCCATCCATGTATGTCTTCCTTGAAGACGTTTAATGTACCATAGGCACAATGCCTTATGGTACAACAACTAGTATCCAAAATAGTTGTTATACATGGAATCCATTTCGGATTCATGGCACTTTGCCATAACATGAAGTCGATACCTCGTATCACTTCCTCTAAACGTAGTCGGATGGTACACCTCCATAAGATTGACATCATTATGGGGTGAGATCAGAAACCCATACCCTAGGTTGTTTTCTGACTCTATCCGATCTACTAGTTTCTTGTGTATTTGAAGATTAATGGTATAGATTTATCATAGATGAACTATTTGTGTTCCATTAAGGACTTCGTGCCTTGAACAGTATTACTCCGATTTTCATCGAGTATCACTATCCTCCCACTGACCACTGCATATCGGTATTCCTCTCATGAAAACTGCATGGTGAGCAACAATTACATTGTTCTCATGTGAGATTTATAAGTACTATACTTAAGGTTTCCCTTAAGATAACCTATATTGGCACTTATCCAATTTGGGGTCCTTAGTTTGGTATCATCCAAACGCTATGCCTGGCATACCCAAATTATCAGGAATGAGAACCTCGTTTCTTCCCTGTTTCATATCCTATATGATATCTGTCAAACAGATTTATATGGAACCTTATTCTAAATAAGTTTTGCACTGTTAATACATATCCGGTTGAAGGAGATAGTAGCTCAGAGCGACTCGTGATAAACCTTATTATGTCCAACAAAATCGGTTTTAGTTCAGACACACCGTCTAACTGACGTGTCTCGAGAGGAGTCCTCATCTGAAAGAATACCATACTCTTTCATGTACGGATGAAACTTACTGCTTAAGTATTTTCCATTACGGTATTACCGTGGCGGAATAATACTATAGCCGATCTGTTTGTCTACTTCGTGTCGAAACTCTAAAGTTTCTGATCTGTGTTCTTCAAAAGAAACACATAACCACAACGTGATGTCACATCCGTTAAGGTCACGAAATATTCATGTTCACATCTAGCCTAGCTAGATATGGGCCCACTTACTTCACCATGAATAGGGCTAACAGATGGCACTTTACTATTACCAAGTAAAATAATAGTATTTTAGGTATTTAACCTAATAAACTAGATTCGTAGACCTTATTTGAACAGTCAAATCAGTCCTAGTATCCACTCTTCAAAAGTGTGGATATACGAGTCTTGTTTTTAACCTAATAAACTAGATTCGTAGACCTTATTGTGAACAGTCAAATCAGTCCAGTATCCACCTTCAAAAGTGTGGATATACGATATTTGTTTAGTGTTTTAATTGTGTCCTAGACAACAATGCCACAAATAAGTCTCCATTGATCAAATCAATTTGAGCTATTTATTTGTCATTTTATATGTTTGAGATTTTATTATATTCAAAATATAAATTCTGTTATTTACATCCAATGTATTTATCTCAGTAATCTTCTTTATATAATGAAACACTTTAGTGTTCTAGAATATAAAGGTTTTTCTGTAATGGATTAAACACTGATATAGAGAGATGTCTCTAGTTAAACTAGTTACATTATAACATTTCCTAATTTAAGTACATACACAAAGGGTAGTTCATAAACTTAGGTATCTACGGTCGAAACAGCGACTTTCGTCCCGTTTCCAATTCGCAGAGAAATCTCGGCTTGAAGCCAGTATCCAGCTCATAGCGGATTCTGAACGTCAATACAATATATTTTATGTACCACACTAAGTATTTAAAATCCAATTTTAATACTAGTAGTGAACATAACTTTGACAAATTTTTAAAGTTAGAGCCTCGCCCTTTCTTTAATCCTTCGTGTCTTCCATATCCAAATGGTAGTCACTTGGATATGTCAATTATCCTTTCAATATTTCACAAACCTTTGGCCAAGCCTTGGGTTTTAGAATATCGAAATGATGTGCACCTTGTGACAGCCCAATTGCAAACTTTGACTTTTCTCCACTAGAATAGTCAATTAATTCCCAAGAATTATTAATTGGTAATTTTAATACTTTTAAATCTAAAGATAGATTTATTATAAGTATATTAATTAAGCACTAAAGTCATCATCACATAAATCTTCCCAAAGACTTTATGCTCTACTATTTGCTTAATTTTGGGCTTAGTCATAATAAGTTTTTATCAAAATAAATTAACCTATTATTAATTCCCAATTGAAAATTAAATCATTTAAAACATTTAATCCAAGGATTATATATTTTAAATATTCAACTTTTCAATTCTTTCTTGATTTCAATAGTCCAACTATTTAATCAATTTAATAAGGTACTATTTATTATAATGATTACAATAATCCAATTATTTAATCAACTATAATTTTAATATTGATTACTATAATCCAATTATAAAATCAACTATCATTTTAATTCAATTATATTGATTACTATAATCCAATTATAAAATCAACTATAATTTGAATAAGTTTGTATATAGTCCCACTATATTATTTTAAACAACATAAAATATTAGTCTTTAATTCAATTATAGTTGATTACTATAATCCAATTATAAAATCAACTATAATTGAATAAGTTTGTATATAGTCCAACTATATATATTTTAAAACACACAAAAAAATATTAGTCCGACTAATACTTTTAATTAATACGACGAGTAAAATAAAATAAGAGCGTGTTTAGCGAGTAATTGAACGAATGTTGCAAATTCAATACTTGCCTCCCACTATTTTTCGTCGAGCCTCTAACCCTCTGTGGAGTACTCGGGAAACCGTGTTTCCTAGTGGGCTAGGATCCTATTAAATAACACAACACCCTGACTTTGGCCAATAAAAGCTGTATGCTATTTAACTAGGTAGATCTCACAGATCAATTGGATCTCATCCAATTCCTAGATCCGGTAGGTGGACATCCAAGTCCGAAACATATGTATAATGTCATGTATCTAATACATTTTCCTAACCATATCCTCCGAATCATCTAGGCCTTGGCTTTGGCAAAAAACAAACCTAATGATTCCAGTTAAGCGGGACCCATTGACGAGGAAAGTTTTGTAATCAATGTCATTGGACAAAAAGTGATCTTGACTTTGGCAAATAAAAATCACGATTTGGACAAGACACCGATATGCAACAAAACTCTCATGATTCAAGTACATCCTTGATTGACAAAGGTCTTGACTTTGGTCAAAAACAAACCAATGCCAACTTCGGATCTTGAACAAGAATCATTCAATGGAAGGATATTTGCTTAATATAGATTGAGGGATTTTCGCGTGCAAATTGGCTACCAATTTAATTATCTTTGTTAAGGTCTCATCATCATACACCCTTAAACATGCATTCTAAATACATAATAAAGCGAGTATGAAATAAAATAATAATGATATGCGGATGGATACTTAACACATTGATCCTAGATCAAATCTCTCCCTTTCTCACTCTAGCTAGCACTTGTACTCTACTTCTACCCGTTACACTACACTTCTAAAGAAACCTCATATACATAGAGGGGAATAGGTGAGAAGAGAATACAAAGAGAAAGAAGGTGATAAGGCTGGACACGCAGGTCCAATTAAATAAATCGAATTTATTACAACAATTTCTAAAATTGCCCACCCGACTAATATCCATCCGATATACATTATTCATTCAACAACAACCATGTATTCACACACATAAGCATGCTATCAATCAATCTAATCAAATTAATTAATCTGATAATTAAGTGATCATCCAATGTTCAAACAACGATTCGATTTTGTTCGAGTCAAACCCGTTTTGCGAATAAGTACTTAAAGTACGAATTCATGAATTAAATTAAACTACATCATTAAATCTAATTTAACATGTATTTAATACTAATTCACTATTCAATTCCAAATTAAATATTACACTTTTATTTAATAAACCTTTTACGATTTAAATCCAAATTCAATCGCGTCGGGACTCAAAGTCCGATTAACGTCCAACGTCAATTTAATTTAAGTCTAATGGGCTTCAATTAATTTCTTTAGGCATGGGCTTCGGCAACCAAGCCCATTAGTGGAATCACCCAAAATGCCTTAGAAATCAATTTCGGCCCATTAGGCCCAATTAAACATTAAAGGTTCATTAGTCGCAATTGGGCTTTATGGTTAAGGTTTTGGGCCCCAATTGGATCCAATCCACTTGGCCTAAACCAAACTTGATAAATCAAGCCCAAAGGCCCAATTTATAACATTCAAGCCCAAATCCAATTTAAGCCTAAATAATTAAATTACACTAATCCAATTACGCATTTAATTACCTAAAGTGCATTACATGATTAATCGACTAAATCAATATTTCCGAAACACTAAATAGTCCAATTAATCATACTCAATTCATTATCACATGTCAAACACACATAATGAAAATCAAACCCATTTACATGCTTTTAAGTACTCGGCCAAGGAGGGATTTTGTGTCCGATTTGGTTCCGATCCAATCGAACCTACAATCGACATGAATCACCATCCAATTGATTTATACACATCCAATGTCACAAAACCAAAACACAAGACATTAGGGCAAAGGCACCATTCGGCCAACATATAGAATTAGTGTTTTTGTTCAATTTAAAATTAAATCCATTCAATCTTAAATTAACATCATCCTACTCCATTACAACTCATCTAATGATTAATAATGAAAATCCAAGATCCCAAAAATCCTACACACATTCGGCCAAGGTGTTAATTTTGGGGAAAATAATTCCAAATCATTTTTCATCAAATTAGTCCAACCAAATGAATTTAAACATGTTATAAGCATACTCAACACAATTTATTCAAATCATGCTCAACAAACATTTACCCAAATTTTAAAGCCCTAACATTTTTCATGCTTGCAACATTAGCTCTTGATGCCATTGTTGGGTTATTCTAAGGTCCCAAGATCAAACAAGTCATGAAAACATGCGTGAATACATCAACGGAGGTAGCGGAATACTCACATTGATCGGTTATGTCGAATTGAAGACGAATCGAACCAAGAAACTCACTGCCTTGCTCACACCCACTGCAGCAGCCCACTGCCCTGCAAAACAGAAATTTGAGTGAAGAAACGGAGCTCCTAGCTTCGTCGGATGGATCCCGGCTCATGGTCGAACCTCCCTACCACCTTCGCAAGACTTGTAAGTGTGCTATGAAATATTAGTCTTTAATTCAATTCGACATAACCGATCAATGTGAGTATTCCGTTACCTCCGTTGATGTATTCACCATGTTTTCATGACTGTTTTGATCTTAGGACCTTAGAATAAAACCACATACGATCTAATCCTTAGTTCTACGACGAATGAAGGATCATTGCGGCAAAATAACGGATTGAGCACTAAGTTATCATCACAATGAGGCTTTTCTAAAGCTCATGCTCTCTACGATTTGTTCAACTCCGGGCTCAGCCCGAGAGGTTTCTCTATGACATAGAGTAATTTCTCAGCTCCCAGGGACTTCTTGAGGTTGATTTCCTAATTTGGAAAATTTACGCCGTTAAAGATATTTTTCACCCAGGATTATGTCCCTTAATGCTAGTCTTTCCAGCCATCTCGATTGCAATGTGATTGCAATAGTCCAACTATCCAATCAACGATTTTGGGTACACTCAAAATGTAATGGTTACTATAGTCCAACTATATGACAAACTACAAGTGGAGTAGTGTTTAGTACAGTCTAACAATTTCAAAGAAGCAATATTAAATATTAGTCCAACTAATATATTTATAACAACGATAAATTAAAATAAAAGAGCCGTATTGGCAAGTATCTAAACGAAATTGCAATTTAATACTAGCCTCCCATTAATTTTCGACGAGCCTCTAACCATTTGTGTGAGTACTCGGAAAACCTAGTTTCCTAGTGGGCTAGGATCCCGTAAATAACACACAACCTTGATTTGGCCAACAAGTTGTATGAAACTTAACTAGTGGATCTCTAAGCCATTGGATCTCATCCAATTCCTAGATCCAATTGGTGGACCTCCAAGTCCAAACAAATAACCATTATGCAAATATATCCATATATTTCCAACCTTTTCCTCTGAAATAAACTAAGCCTGCCTTTGGCTCAACAAACTTAATATTCATGTTAAGTGGGACCCTTGATAGTGGGAAACTTCGTAATCGACATCGATGAACTAGAAGTGACCTTCACTTTGGCCAACAAGTCACAAAACCGCCCAACATGCATATGGAACAAGCGTTCGTGGTTCAAACACATCCGCGATGGACAATGGTCGTGACTTTGGCCAAACAACCAATGCCAATATGGGATCTTGAGAGAGACACGCAATGGAAGGAAAACGCTTAATATTTGATGAGGGTTTTTTCGCGTAATGGCAACCAATTTATTATCTTTGTTTAGGTCTCATCATATACCCTTAACATGCATTCTAAAGCATAATAAGGCACGAAATAAATTAATAATGATATGCAGATGGATATATAACAAACTTTGTTCCTAGAACAAATCTCTCCATTTCCGCTCTCCCCAATCCCGCTAGCACTTTACATACTACATACCCAATTACATATACATTAAAGAAACTCATCTACATTGAGGGGAATGTTGGTTTTTCTATAAGGTCCCAAGATCAAATCAAGACATGAAATTATGTGTGAACACATCAACGGAGGTAACGGAATACTCACATTGATCGGTTGAGTCGATTTGGAGACGAATGAAGGCCAAAAACGTACTGCCTTTCACGCCCACTGCATGCAGTCCACTGCCCTGCAAAACAGAAATTTGAGTGAAGAAACGGAGCTCCAATCTTTGTCGGATGGATCCCGTCTCATGGGGAAACCTCCCTACCACCTTCGCAAAACTTGTAAGTGTGCTAGCACTTGATTTCTCACCATGAGAAACCACTCTTGCTTCCCTTTAGCTCACGCCATTTCTGGTTCCAAACCAGTGAAGAATTTCTTCATTTGGGCGTGAGAGAGGAGAGAAATTTGAGAGAGAAGAAGTTGTGTTATGTTAATTAAAAATGATTTACCAAAAATCAATTTATATTTATGCCATAATTTATTAAATTAATAATAAATTATGACACAACACATGCAATGCTTAGAGTGTCAAACACTCAATTTCCATGCAATAACATTGAGTGCATTGTACACTATCTACATGCAAAGCATTAGAATGACATGTGTCATGTGGGCCCCACACGTTTCCAAATGAAAGTGGGCCCACGTGCACTCACGCGTTCGGGTTCGATATTTCCGAAATACCGAGCTTACGTCGCGACGTTAATTCAATCGAATTTAAATAAATAATTGCGCCTGGCGAAATTATTATTTACGTCGCTAACGAATTAATTCTAAATTAACTCGTTTGCCCGAATTAAAATCTAATTTTAATTCCGCGTCGAAATCTAATTTCATTTAATATATCGAATATATTAATTCATCGATTAATTCCAAATTAATCGTTCTCTCTCTTTAGACGACATTTTATCCCGGATAAAATATCTCCGTTATTAATCCTAGATTAATTTTCTCTCTCTTCTATTAATCCCAGATTATTCAAGAGTGCGAGTTGTGCGTCATCGGTGGATTATCGGGAAGCGACCCATGAGATCCCCGGATAATCTGGCAGTAAATACGGTCGTCGGAGTATCCGAATCACGTACGTACCAAGTACTACGTTCTACCGATTTACGAGACAAGGTCGACTCCTAGCAAAGCACCAAGTCTACCCAATTCTCCGGACATATCCATTTAAGATATTTAGATCTGTATCAAGTGTAGTATACAATTGTATTGTGCATATTGGCCCAGTATCGGATAATCACGTGCTAGGGCTGGGGCTGGATAAGTGTCTGCCCCGTCCGAAACACATATCGGATGTCTGGTAACTAGTCTCTATAATCGGATATTCATGACCTGGTCATAATATCACGATTGGATGCGCATCACTTTAGAGCACTAATACCGTATCCTGCGTGACATCATCTCCATTATGACTGGAGTGACACTTCCGTCTCGACATCACATCCAATACACTACGATTCCTGATAAACCCAGAAGAGGTGAACACAGAACCAGTTAAGATCCCCCACCACCAAAACCAAAGTTTACCGATTGTCGTAAGTATTAGCGATGTAAGTCTCAGGTTAAGACTATACACACCTACCTTGATTTCGGCCTCCCATAGACACCTAGTCATAATACCAATGGGATTCCGAAGGGTCTATCCAGAGCGAAGCTGTTTCCCGTACCATCGGTGAAACACGACCTCCTATCGCACTTGCACAAGTATCCAATACTTATATATATGAGAACTATGCCGTTGTGCCCTCACAACGCGCACAAGTGCAATACTAGCCTATTCCGCATTATCGATGTCCAGTCTCGATAATACTACGGCTAGGGATATTTAATGATTAATCCTTCGTGGACTGATACTGTCTCATATCATCTCAATCCAGGAACTAATCATAGGGACCTCTCTTCATTTATATATCTATGGTGATCTAATCACAAATGACGAGAGTGCAATTTCCTTGTTACATAGTTAATTTGCTACAACAACACAATGATCTGTGCAAATAGTGACGCTATGGGTCATTTGTCCAACAATCTCCCACTTGGCACAGCGAGTCACTCAAGTGTCCTACACCCTGAACTATGTACGGTTCGCTCAAATTGCTGAGGAAAGGTTTTCGTCAGCGGATTTGTTCTATTATCGTTTGACGCGATTTATACGATCATCACATCGCCACGATGTATGATCCGAACGAATCAGATGATATAGAAGTATATATCTGGATCGTCGATGAGACCTTTAATTCCTTAGCCTGTGCTGACGCCTAGCTCAGCTGCTAACAGAACTATATCTAATCTAATTAGATTTACTTTCGACCCAAAAGACTTCTATTGCTGCCTCAGCTGCAGCAATAATCCGCATTTGTTGTTTATTCGGCAACAGTTATCTTGCTTGGAAGATTTCCAGCTCACTGTCCCGTTATTCAAACTTCATAGTACCACAGTATTTAACTGTTTGGAAACTTGCAGCAGTGATCCCAGTCACTTCAAGTTCTCCTTCTCCATAGTTAAAGACAGCATCTTTAGTTCTCAGAGATACTAACAGATGTTCTTAACTTCAATCCAGTGATTGTCACTTGGATTGACCTGATTGTGACTCCATATGCTCGAAGCGTATGAGACACCAATACAAGTACATTTTAAATGTACAATTTCCAGAGAGTGTTAACAACTCCAAATCTATCCCAGTAGATCTTTATTCCTCTAATAAAGGTTGTTATCTCCCAGAATTCTACGGAGAATTTCTATTGAAAGCCAAGCTTTCAACAATAGCTTTATGGGAATTTCACTGTCAGTGCGCTCTCCCCTAACCTCCTCCTATATACAAGAATTATTTCGTTTTGAGTCAAATCATAAACCATTATGATTATTTCAAAACGACAGTTCCAAGAACCTTATGCTTGCATGATCCAAACATGGATCGAATAACCCGCAAACCTTGTTTGTCGGTTATACAAAATCGTCAGGATGTTGTAAACATCTTCCAAAAGGTTTCCTTTTCAGGAAAGCGATTTTGATCTATAACTGGCATATTTCATAAATGAAATTACAGTTATTTCAAGCATCTTCAAAATGGATTTACCATGGCAACAGGTAAAAAGTTGAACCGTTATTAACATAATGTTGATAACGATACCTTTCCGTCAAAAGCTTAGCTTTGCACGTTGGTATGTTGCCTTCCATGTATGTCTTCCTTGAAGACGTTTAATGTACCATAGGCACAACGCCTTGTGGTACAACAACACTAGTATCCAAACATAGTTGTTATACATGGAATCCATTTCGGACTCATGGCACTTTGCCATAACAGGGAGTCGATACCTCGTATCACTTCCTCATAACGTAGTCGGATGGTACACCTCCATAAGATTGACATCTTATGAGGTTAGATCAGAAACCATACCCTAGGTTGTTTTCTGACTCTATCCGATCTACTAGTTTCTTGTGTATTTGAAGATTAATGGTATAGATTCATCATAGATGAACTATTTGTGTTCCATTACGGACTTCGTGCCTTGAATAGTATTACTCGATTTTCATCGAGTATCACTATCCTCCCACTGACCACTGCATATCGGTATTCCTCTCAGGAAAACCGCATGGTGAGCAACAATTACATTGTTCTCATGTGGGATTTATAAGTACTATACTTAAGGTTTCCCTTAGGATAACTTATATTGGCACTTATCCAATTTGGGTCTTTTAGTTTGGTATCATCCAAACGTTATGCCTGGCATACCCAAATTATCAGGAATGAGAAACCTCGTTTCTTCCCTGTTCATATCCTATATGATATCTGTCAAACAGATTTATATGGAACCTTATTCTAAATAAGTTTTGCACTGTTAATACATATCCTGTTGAAGGAAATAGTAGCTCAGAGCGACTCGTGATAAACCTTATTATGTCCAACAAAATTCGGTTTTAGTTCAGACATACCGTCTAACTGACGTGTCTCGAGAGGAGTCCTCATCTGAAAGAATACCATACTCTTCATGTACGTATGAAACTTACTGCTTAAGTATTTTCCATTACGGTATTACCGTGGCGGAATAATACTATAGCCGATCTGTTCTCTATTTCGTGTCGAAACTCTAAAAGTTTCCGATCTGTGTTCTTCAAAAGAAACACATAACCACAACGTGATGTCACATCCGTTAAGGTCACGAAATATTCATGTTCACATCTAGTCCTAGCTAGATATGGGCCCACTTACTTCACCATGAATAGGGCTAACAGATCGGTGGCCCTTTTACTATTACCAAGTAAATAGTATTTTAGGTATTTAACCTAATAAACTAGATTCGTAGACCTTATTTGAATAGTCAATCAGTCCTAGTACCCACTCTTTAAAGTGTGGATATACGAGTCTTGTTTAATAACTAGATTCGTAGACCTTATTTGAATAGTCAAATCAGTCCTAGTACCCACTCTTCAAAAGTGTGGATATACGAGTCTTGTTTAATTGTGTCCCAGACAACAATGCCACAAATAAGTCTCCATTGATCAAATCAATTTGAGCTATTTATTTGTCATTTTATATGTTTGAGATTTTTCTTTATATTCAAAATATAAATTCTGTTATTTACATCCAATGTATTTATCTCAGTATCATCTTATAATATGAAACACTTTAGTGTTCTAGAATATAAAGGTTTTATCCGCAATGGATTAAAACACTGATATAGAGATAATGTCTCTAGATAAACTAGTTACATTATAACATTTCCTAATTTAAGTACATACCCAAAGGCAGTTCCTAAACTTAGGTATCTACGGTCGAAACAGCGACTTTCGTCCCGTTTCCAATTCGCAGAGAAATCTCGGCTTGAAGCCAGTATCCAGCTCACAGCGGATTCTGAACGTCAATACATATATTTTATGTACCACACTAAGTATTCAATTTCAATACTAGTAGTGAACATAACTTTGACAAATATTTTAAAGTTAGAGCCTCGCCCTTTCTTTAATTCCTTCGTGTCTTCCATATCCAAATGGTAGTCACTTTGGGATATGTCAATTATCCTTTTCAATATTTCACAAACCTTTGGCCAAGCTTTGGTTTCGGAATATCGAAACGATGTGCACCTTGTGCTACATGCCCAATTGCAAACTTTGACTTTTCTCCACTAGAATAGTCAATTAATTCTCCAAGAATTATTAATTGCAATTTTAATACTTTTAAATCTAAAGATAGATTTATTGTAAGTATATTAATTAAGCACTAAAGTCATCATCACATAAATCTTCCAAAGACTTTATGCTCTACTATTTGCTTAATTATGGGCTTAGTCATAATAAGTTATTTTATCAAATAAATTAACCTATTATTAATTCCCAATTGAAAATTAAATCATTTAAAACATTTAATCCAAGGATTATATATTTTAAATATTCAATTTTCAATTCTTTCTGATTTCAATAGTCCAACTATTTAATCAATTTTAATAAGGTACTATTATTATAATGATTACAATAATCCAATTATTTAATCAACTATAATTTTAATATTGATTACTATAATCCAATTATAAAATCAACTATCATTTTAATTCAATTATATTGATTACTATAATCCAATTATAAAATCAACTATAATTTTTAAGTATTGATTACTAAATATGAATGAGTTTGTATATAGTCCAACTATATATTTTTAAAACAACATAAAATATTAGTCCGACTAATACTTTCGATTAATATGACGAGTAAAATAAAATGAGCGTGTTTAGCGAGTATTCGAACGAATGTTGCAAATTCAATACTTGCCTCCCACTATTTTTCGTCGAGCCTCTAACCCTCTGTGGAGTACTCGGGAACCGTGTTTCCTAGTGGGCTAGGATCCTATTAAATAACACACAACCCTGACTTTGGCCAATAAAAAGCTGTATGCTATTTAACTAGGTAGATCTCACAGATCAATTGGATCTCATCCAATTCCTAGATCCGGTTAGGTGGACATCCAAGTCCGAAACATATGTATAATGTCAATGTATCCAATACATTTTCCTAACCCTATCCTCCGAATCATCTAGGCCTTGGGCTTTGGCCAAACAAAACCTAATGATTCCAGTTAAGCGGGACCCATTACGAGGAAAGTTTCGTAATCAATGTCATTGGACAAAAAGTGATCTTGACTTTGGCCAATAAAAATCACGATTTGGACAAGACACCGATATGCAACAAAACTCTCATGATTCAAGTACATCCTTGATTGACAAAGGTCTGACTTTGGTCAAAAACAAACCAATGCCAACTTCGGATCTTGAACAAGAATCATTCAATGGAAGGATATTTGCTTAATATAGATTGAGGGTTTTTTCGCGTGCAAATTGGCTACCAATTTAATTATCTTTGTTAGGTCTCATCATCATACACCCTTAAACATGCATTCTAATACATAATAAAGCGAGTATGAAATAAAATAATAATGATATGCGGATGGATACTTAACACATTGATCCTAGATCAAATCTCTCCCTTTCTCACTCAAGCTAGCACTTGTACTACTTCTACTACCCGTTACACTACACTTCTAAAGAAACCTCATATACATAGAGGGGAATAGGTGAGAAGAGAATACAAAGAGAAAGAAGGTGATAAGGCTGGACACGCAGGTCCAATTTAATAAATCGAATTTATTACAACAATTTCAAAAATTGCCCACCCACTAATACCATCCGATATACATTATTCATTCAACACAACCATGTATTCACACACATAAGCATGCTATCAATCAATCTAATCAAATTAATTAATCTGATAATTAAGTGATCATCCAATGTTCAAACAACGATTTGATTTTGTTCGAGTCAAACTCGTTTTTGCGAATAAGTACTCAAAGTACGAATTCATGAATTAAATTAAACTACATAATTAAATCCAATTTAATATGTATTTAATACTAATTCACTATCAATTCCAAATTAAATATTGCACTTTATTTAATAAACCTTTTACGATTTAAATTCCAAATTCAATCGCGTCGGGACTCAAAGTCCGATTAACGTCCAACGTCAATTTAATTTAAGTCTAATGGGCTTCAATTAATTCTTTAGGCATGGGCTTCGGCAACCAAAGCCCAATAGTGGAATCACCCAAAATGCCTTAGAAATCAATTTCGCCCCATTAGGCCCAATTAAACATTAAAGGTTCATTAGTCGCAATTGGGCTTTATGGTTAAGGTTTTGGGCCCAATTGGATCCAATCCACTTGGCCTAAACCAAACTTGATAAATCAAGCCCAAAGGCCCAATTACAACATTAAATTCTAATTTCCAAAATTAGCCCAATTAATTAAATCCAAAAATCCAATTTTCACAATTTAATTACCAAAAGTGCATTATATGATTAATCGACTAAATCGATATTTCCGAAGCACCAAATTAGTCCAATTAATCATGCTTAATTCATTATTACATGTCAAACACACATAATGAAAAATCAAAAATCAAACCCATTTACATGTTTGCTAAGTCTCGGCCAAGGGAGTGATTTCTGTCCAATTCGGTTTCAATCCAATAATCCGCAATCGACATTAAATACATCCGAATGATTTCAATACATCCAATTATCAAAAACAAAATTACCAGACACACTAGGGCATATCCAATTCGGCCAACATATAGATTTAGGGTTTTTGTTCAATTCAAAGTACAATCCAATTGACCTCAAATTAACATCATCCTACATGATTTTAACTCATCCAATGAATCAAAATCAAAAAATTCCAAGGATTCAAAATCCATACACATTCGGCCAAGGACTAATTTTGGGGAAAATAATTCCAAATCATTTTTCATCAAATTAGTCCAACCAAAATGAATTTAAAACATGTTATAAGCATACTCAAACATTCAATTCATTCAAATCATGCTCAAAACAAACATGACCCAATTTTAAGCCCTACAAATTTCATGCTTGCAACATTAGCTCTGATGCCATTGTTGGTTTTCTATAAGGTCCCAAGATCAAATCAAGACATGAAATTATGTGTGAACACATCAACGGAGGTAGCGGAATACTCACATTGATCGGTATGAGTCGATTTGGAGACGAATCAAGCCAAAAAACGTACTGCCTTCACGCCCACTGCATGCAGTCCACTGCCCTGCAAAACAGAAATTTGAGTGAAGAAACGGAGCTCCAATCTTCGTCGGATGGATCCCGTCTCATGGGGAAACCTCCCTACCACCTTCGCAAGACTTGTAAGTGTGCTAGCACTTGATTTCTCACCATGAGAAACCACTCTTGCTTCCCTTTAGCTCACGCCATTTCTGGTTCCAAACCAGTGAAGAATTTCTTCATTTGGGCGTGAGAGAGGAGAGAAATTTGAGAGAGAAGAAGTTGTGTTATGTTAATTAAAATGATTTACCAAAAATCAATTTATATTTATGCCATAATTTATTAAATTAATAATAAATTTATGACACAAACATGCAAGGCTTAGAGTGTCAAACACTCAATTTCCATGCAATAACATTGAGTGCATTGTACACTATCTACATGCAAAGCATTAAATGACATGTGTCATGTGGGCCCCACACGTTTCCAAATGAAAGTGGGCCCACGTACACTCACGCGTTCGGGTTCGATATTTCCGAAATACCGAGCTTACGTCGCGACGTTAATTCAATCGAATTTAAATAAATAATTGCGCCTGGCGAAATTATTATTTACGTCGCTAACGAATTAATTCTAATTAACTCGTTTGCCCGAATTAAAATCTAATTTTAATTCCGCGTCGAAATCTAATTTCATTTAATTATCGAATATATTAATTCTCGATTAATTCCAAATTAATCGTTCTCTCTCTTTAGACGACATTTTTATCCCGGATAAAATATCTCCGTTATTAATCCTAGATTAATTTTCTCTCTCTTCTATTATAATCCCAGATTATTCAAGAGTGCGAGTTGTGCGTCATCGGTGGATTATCGGGAAGCGACCCATGAGATCCCCGGATAATCTGGCAGTAATACGGTCGTCGGAGTATCCGAATCACGTACGTACCAAGTACTACGTTCTACAGTTCTACCGATTTACGAGACAAGGTCGACTCCTAGCAAAGCACCAAGTCTACCCAATTCTCCGGACATATCCATTTAAGAATATTTAGATCTGTATCAAGCGTAGTATACAATTGTATGTGCATATTGGCCCAGTATCGGATAAACGTGCTAGGGCTGGGGCTGGATAAGTGTTCTGCCCCGTCCGAAACACATATCGGATGTCTGGTAACTAGTCTCTATAATCGGATATTCATGACCTGGTCATAATATCACGATGGATGCGCATCACTTAAGAGCACTAATACCGTATCCTGCGTGACATCATCTCCATTATGACTGGAGTGACACTTCCATCTCGACATCACATCCAATAAACTACGATTCCTGATAAACCCAGAAGAGGTGAACACAGAACCAGTTAAGATCCCCCACCACCAAAACCAAAGTTTACCGATTGTCGTAAGTATTAGCGATGTAAGTCTCAGGTTAAGACTATACACACCTACCTTGATTTCGCGCCCCCATAGACACCTAGTCATAATACCAATGGGATTCCGAAGGGGTCTATCCAGAGCGAAGCTGTTTCCCGTACCATCGGTGAAACACGACCTCTATCGCACTTGCACAAGTATCCAATACTTATATATATGAGAACTATGCGTTATGCCCTCACAACGCGCACAAGTGCAATACTAGCCTATTCCGCATTATCGATGTCCAGTCTCGATAATACTACGCTAGGGATATTTAATGATTAATCCTTCGTGGACTGATATTGTCTCATATCATCTCAATCCAGGAACTAATCATAGGGACCTCTCTTCATTTATATATCTAAGGTGATCTAATCACAAATGACGAGTGGCAATTTCCTTGTTACATAGTTAATTTGCTACAACAACACAATGATCTGTGCAAATAGTGACGCTATGGGTCTTTTGTCCAACAGGGAATTGGTAAGAAGATAAATACAAAATGAGAAAAGAGATAATAGGCTGGATACGCAGGGTCCAATTTAATAAATGCTAAATTTATTACAACAATTTCCAATTGGCCTCACCCTTCAATATCCATCTGATATACATTTTGATTAAATACATCCAAGTATTCACACAAACATGTTTATTCAATCAATCTATCCAATTAATGCAATATTTGAATTAATGACCATCCAATGTTCAAACAACGATTTGAGTTGCGCGAGTCCAACTGTTTAAGAATAAATACTCAAAGTAACGTATTCTGATTGAATTATATCGAACTACAATGTCAAATCTAATTTAAATTGTTTTTCCAATACAAATTCTTATTTAATTCCAATTAAAATAAGTACACTTTTTAATAGTGCCTTTTAGACTTGGATTCCAAAATCCAATCTTAATGGGCCTCAATGGCCCAATTAGTATCCAATACTTTTCAATTAAGTCCAATGGGATTTTAATTAATTCTTTAGAGGCATGGGCTTTGGCCATTATGGATCAAACCCAAGATGCCAAGGCCCAATTGGGAGCACCATTTGCCCAAAATCAATTTGGCCCATGGGGCCCAAATTAAATTATTAAAATAAAAGCCCAATTGTCATATTTGGACTTATGGAAATGGTTTTTGGCCCAATTGATCCAACCCATATGTCCAAAAAAACTTGGCCCAACAGCCCAATAAGCCCAATTACAACAATTAAATTAATACATTTTTCCAAATTACATATTAATTCAATTCATTGTAATTAACATAATTAATCAACTAATATAAATGTTTCCAAAACACTAATTAATTCCAATTAATCATGCTCTTTAATTCAATTCATGTCCAGACAAATTGAAGCAAAACAATTCATTTTTACATGCTTACAGCTCACGGTTTTGACAAGAATTTCATCATGATATTTGATTTCTGTCCCATTAATCAACATCTAACATTCATTTCATGGCAATTAAACATATCTAATTGGGTAAATTTCAAAAATTCACCATGAGCACTACTAGGGTAACATTCGGCCAGGGAGGGATTTGGGGATTTTTAATCTAATCAATTTTTTATCATTCCTTAGATGTACAAATCCAATTCACACTCATCCAACCCTAACCAAACAAGCAATTTTGGCAATCATGCTCCAAACACAAAATCCCCA
>SKCR01053794.1:0-29996 GCA_019454045.1 Zanthoxylum bungeanum | reverse complement strand
TTTGGGGATGAGTCCCAGGGTCGAGGCCCACATCACTATCAGTTTTGGGGATGAGTCCTAGGGTTGAGGGCCATTGCATCACAAGCCGAGAATGACACTCCAAGAATGGAAACACAGTTCGAGAATGGAAACATAGTTCGAGAATGAACAAGCAGGGAATGGTAATCCAAGAATGGAGCAGAGTTCAAGAATGAACAAGCCGAGAATGGCAATCCAAGAATTGAGCAGAGTTCAAGAATGAACAAGCCGAGAATGGCAATCCAAGAATAGAGCAGAGTTCAAGAATGAACAAGCCGGGAATGGCACTCCAGGAATGGAAATACAGTTCAGGAATGAACAAGCCGGGAATGGCACTCCAAGAATGGAAGCACGGTTCGGGAATGAACCACCTCACAGTAACGGTTCGGGAATGGACCACCTTACAGTAACAGTTTGGGAATGGACACCTCACAGTAACGGTTCAGGAATAGACCACCTCACAGTAACAGTTCGGGAATGGATATCTCACAGTAACGGTTCGGGAATGGACCACCTTACAGTAACAGTTCGGGAATGGACACCTCACAGTAACAGTTCGGGAATGGACCACCTCACAGTAACAGTTCGGGAATGGACATCTCACGATAACGGTTCGGGAATGGACCACATCACAGCACGGTTCGGGAATGAACCAGGGGTCGCAACACCTCACCACCCAAATCAACTCAACTCAACACGTGGAAAGTCAAGTGGCAGTTGGCGAGCCAGGTAAGTAGAAATGCATTGCATAACTTTGATAGGATTGTCACTGTTACACATTACACAAGTCCCATCAAAGTGGGGGAAACTGTAGGCACTGCGTTTTTGCATATAAGTCCCTATGATGAGTCTCATTTGGAGACACTACCTTTTAAGTCATAGAGGTCACGGAAAACGGACATCGGAAGGGGAAATTCAGAATAAACAAGGTTCACTGTTTTCGTTCGTGCTGCGTTCGTGTATACGTTCGAACGCCAAACAGATTGCGGACGTTCGTGACGCGTTCGAGGAAGCATTTGAATGGTGTCGGTAATTCTGGTTTTACTGCTAGCCTCACATCAAGCCCAATTCGCCCAAGCCTTGGCCACACGCCCAAGCCCACTTAAAACACATATTTAACACATGTTGAAATCAAAACAAATCTAAAAAATCACATACCAAATTAAAATAAACATTAAAATCAATCAAATATTTTAATTCCTTAATTAAGATATTCACCCACCAATTACACAAGATTCCTTCCTAACTAAACAAAATCACATACTAAATTAAAAAGATGTCATGCCTAATTAAAATCAATTATAACAAATTAAAGATATTGACTTCCTAATCTAAACCAAATTTGTCCCCCCTCAATCTTTGACTTTCCTTGCTCAACACTAATCAAATCCATTCCTTGTTAGACAAGGTGAAGCCCTAACCATTCTCTATATAAACAACCCCTAACCAAGACATGAGGGCCCCTAGCTCATTCATACAAGAAAAGCCTCTCCTAGCTCATTCATACAAGAAAAGCCTCTCCTAGTTCATTCACACAAGAAACACCCAAGCTTATTGACACAACTCTCCCTCACTCTCAATAACCGAAGATCACAAACCAAATAACCCTCATTGCCTTGACCAAAACACATCCCGAACAACCCCTTTACCTCATCAAAACAGCCCCCGAACCACACCATAACACCACCGAAAATCACACCCAAAACAGTATCCAAAACATCCCAAAAACAATAACTAAGATACACCAGCAAAGCGGCAGCGAATCGGAGTCAAAACAACAGCGAATCGGAGTCAAAACAGTAGCTTGAGCAGTGGAACAGTGAGGAAATGTGTGAACCTGTGAACCAGAGGAGTTGCGGAGCATTCCCCCATTTTCGACGACCGTGCACCGTACTACCGAGAGACGACATAAAAGGTTAGACCTGAGGGCACCTTGTATTTATTATCTTTCATTTCTCTTTTATTTATTTTAATATATTTTTTTATTGCATGAGAGTCGTTTTGTTGAGGCATGATGTGAATTCCGGATAAACGGAATGCATGTTCTCTTTTGTGGTATATCGGATGGAAACCCGGACGTAAATTCCGTAGCCGAATCCGAATGGACGGTAGTATGGTCTGCACTCAGGATACAACTCCACGTACCACTTGAGAGATACATATATTCCGTTTCATCCAAACTTGTATTTGAGCATGATGTAGTTAGTACGTTATTTATTTATTTAGCCTGATTAGGCCTAGTGCGTTATTTATTCTTAAGCATGATTTAGTCCTTAGTATGTTAATCTTTATGCATGATTTAGATATCCATGTGATTAGATATGTCATTGTTGTGATCCTGTTTGAATGCGGTATCTAAAACCATATGAATGTATGCAATCTGCCAGTTCTCGTTCGAACGCGTCATCGAACGCAACTCGAACGCGAACCTTCTGTTTACCGTTCGAACGCGTTATCAAACGCTACTCGAACGCGCATTCATTTTGTATCATCAGGTCTGGTCCCGTTCGAACACGTTATCAAACGCTACACGAATGCGAACCTTCTGTTTACCATTCGAACGCATTTACGAACGCTACACGAACGCGCGCACACTGAACTGAGTTTGTCTCATCATATTTCATGCACAATTGCCTCTTGGGTGATCTCCCTTGCATTATGTAGCCAATCATATTATTTGTATTCCTGCGTTTATCCATTCGATGTATTCATGAGATAGTACTCAAGCATGATTAAGTTGTTCTTAGTTTTCCATATCATATGATTGGAATATGTTCATGAGATTGCCATGTGATGTTACATGTTGTGATGAACTTGTTGATGTATGCATGTGAATTTAGAAGCATGATACTCTTGGAAATAAGTGTTACTTAAACTTGATTAAATTATTACATAAATCCTTGTTGGACAAAATGACCCATAGCGTCACTATTTGCACAGATCATAGTGTTGTTGTAGCAAATTAACTATGTAACAAGGAAATTGCACTCTCGTCATTTGTGATTAGATCACCTTAGATATATAAATGAAGAGAGGTCCCTATGATTAGTTCCTGGATTGTGATGATATGAGACAGTATCAGTCCACGAAGGATTAATCATTAAATATCCCTAGCCGTAGTATTATCGAGACTGGACATCGATAATGCGGAATAGGCTAGTATTGCACTTGTGCGCGTTGTGAGGGCACAACGGCATAGTTCTCATATATATAAGTATTGGATACTTGTGCAAGTGCGATAGGAGGTCGTGTTTCACCGATGGTACGGGAAACAGCTTCGCTCTGGATAGACCCTTCGGAATCCCATTGGTATTATGACTAGGTGTCTATGGGAGGCCGAAATCAAGGTAGGTGTGTATAGTCTTAACCTGAGACTTACATCGCTAATGCTTACGACAATCGGTAAACTTTGGTTTTGGTGGTGGGGGATCTTAACTGGTTCTGTGTTCACCTCTTCTGGGTTTATCAGGAATCGTAGTGTATTGGATGTGATGTCGAGATGGAAGTGTCACTCCAGTCATAATGAAGATGATGTCACGCAGGATACGGTATTAGGGCTCTTAAAGTGATGCGCATCCAATCGCGATATTATGACCAGGTCATGAATATCCGATTATAGAGACTAGTTACCAGACATCCGATATGTGTTTCGGACGGGGCAGACACTTATCCAGCCCCAGCCCTAGCACGTGATTATCCGATACTGGGCCAATATGCACAATACAATTGTATACTACGCTTGATACAGATCTAGATATTCTTTGATGAATATGTCCGGAGAACCTGGGAAGACTTGGTGCTTTGCTAGGAGTCAACCTTGTCTCGTAAATCGGTAGAACGTAGTACTTGGTACGTACGTGATTCGGATACTCCGACGACCGTATTTACTGCCAGATTATCCGGGGATCTCATGGGTCGCTTCCCGATAATCCACCGATGACGCACAACTCGCACTCTTGAATAATCTGGGATATAATAGAAGAGAGAGAGAAAATTAATCTAGGATTAATAACGGAGATATTTTATCCAGGATAAAATGTCGTCTAAAGAGAGAGAGAACGATTAATTTGGAATTAATCGATGAATTAATATATTCGATATATTAAACGAAATTAGATTTCGACGCGGAATTAAAATTAGATTTTAATTCGGGCAAACGAGTTAATTCAGAATTAATTCGTTAGCGACGTAAATAATAATTTCGCCAGGCGTAATTATTTATTTAAATTCGATTGAATTAACGTCGCGACGTAAGCTCGGTATTTCGGAAATATCGAACCCGAACGCGTGAGTGCACGTGGGCCCACTTTCATTTGGAAACGTGTGGGGCCCACATGACACATGTCATTCTAATGCTTTGCATGTAGATAGTGTACAATGCACTCAATGTTATTGCATGGAAATTGAGTGTTTGACACTCTAAGCTATTGCATGTGTAGTGTCATAAATTTATTATTAATTAATAAATTATGGCATAAATATAAATTGATTTTTGGTAAATCATTTTAATTAACATAACACATTTTTCTCTCAAAATTCTCTCTTCCTCTCACGGTAATGGTGGCCATTTCTTCACTGGTTTTGAACCAGTTTGGGGGTGAGTTTAGGGGAGCAAGAGTTGGGTTTTCATGGTGAAAACCGCAAGTGCTAGCACACTACGAGTCTTGCGAAGGTGGTAGGGAGGTTCCCCCATGAGACGGGATCCATCCGACGAAGATTGGAGCTCCGTTTCTTCACCCCATTTTCTGTTTTGCAGGGCAGTGGACTGCTGCAGTGAGCTTACAAAGGCAGTGCATTTTTGGGCTTGAATCGTCTCCAAATCGACTCTACCGATCAATGTGAGTATTCCGCTACCTCCGTTGATGTGTTCACACATAATTTCATGTCTTGTTTGATCTTGGGACATTATAGAAAACCAACAATGGCATCAAGAGCTTATGTTGCAAGCATGAAATTTGTAGGGTTTAAAATTTGGGTAAATGTTTGTTGAGCATGATTTGAATGAATTGTTTGTTTGAGTATGCTTATAACATGTTTAAATTCATTTTGGTTGGACTAATTTGATGAAAAATGATTTGGAATTATTTTCCCCAAATTATATGCCTTGGCCGAATGCAAATTGATTTTGAATCATTGGAATTTTGTTGATTTTAATTCATTGGATGAGTTAAAATCATGTAGGATGATGTTAATTTAATGTCAATTGGATTGTACTTTGAATTGAACATAAACCCTAAATTCCATGTGTTGGCCGAATTGGATATGCCCTAGTGTTGTCTTGGAAATTTTTGATTTTGATAATTGGATGTATTGAAAATCATTCGGGATATGTATTTAATGTCGATTGCGGATTAATTGGATTGAAACCGAATTGGACATGAAATCACTCCCTTGGCCGAGAGCATGAAAGCATGTAAATGGGTTTGATTTTTCATTATGTGTGTTTGACATGTAATAATGAATTAAGCATGATTATTGGACTAATTTGGTGCTTCGGAAATATCGATTTAGTCGATTAATCATATAATGCACTTTTGGTAATTAAATTGTGAAAATTGGATTTTTGGATTTAATTAATTGGGCCTAATTTTGGAAATTAGAATTTAATGTTGTAATTGGGCCTTTTGGGCTTGATTTATCAAGTTTGGTTTAGGCCAAGTGGATTGGATCCAATTGGGCCCAAAACCTTAACCATAAAGCCCAATTGTGACTAATGAACCTTTAAAGTTTAATTGGGCCTAATGGGGCGAAATTGATTTCTAAGGCATTTTGGGTGATTCCACTATTGGGCTTTGGTTGCCGAAGCCCATGCCTAAAGAAATTAATTGAAGCCCATTAGACTTAAATTAAATTGACGTTGGACGTTAATCGGTCTTTGAGACGCGTTACGATTAGATTTGGAATTTAAATCGTAAAAGGTTATTAATTTAAAGTGCAATATTTAATTTGGAATTGAATAGTGAATTAGTATTAAATACATGTTAAATTAGATTTAATGATGTAGTTTAATTTAATTCATGAATTCGTACTTTGAGTACTTATTCGCAAAAACGAGTTTGACTCGAACAAAATCAAATCGTTGTTTGAACATTGGATGATCACTTAATTATCAGATTAATTAATTTGATTAGATTGATTGATAGCATGCTTGTGTGTGTGAATACGTGGTTGTGTTGAATGAATAATGCATATCGGATGGATACTAGTCGGGTGGGCAATTTTAGAAATTGTTGTAATAAATTCGATTTATTAAATTGGACCTGCGTGTCCAGCCTTATCACCTTCTTTCTCTTTGTATTCTCTTCTCACCTATTCCCCTCTATGTATATGAGGTTTCTTTAGAAGTGTAGTGTAACGGGTAGAAGTAGTACAAGTGCTAGCTTGAGTGAGAAAGGGAGAGATTTGATCTAGGATCAATGTGTTAAGTATCCATCCGCATATCATTATTATTTTATTTCATACTCACTTTATTATGTATTTAGAATGCATGTTTAAGGGTGTATGATGATGAGACCTAACAAAGATAATTAAATTGGTAGCCAATTTGCACGCGAAAAACCCTCGTTCTATATTAAGCAAATATCCTTCCATTGAATGATTCTTGTTCAAGATCCGAAGTTGGCATTGGTTTTTATTGACCAAAGTCAAGACCTTGTCAATCAAGGATGTACTTGAATCATGAGAGTTTTGTTGCATATCGGTGTCTTGTCCAAATCGTGATTTTTATTGACCAAAGTCAGATCACTTTTTGTCCAAAGACATTGATTACGAAACTTTCCTCGTCAATGGGTCCTGCTTAACTGGAATCATTAGGTTTGTGTTTGGCCAAAGCCAAGGCCTAAATGATTCGGAGGATATGGTTAGGAAAATGTAATGGTTACATTGACATTATACATATGTTTCGGACTTGGATGTCCACCTAACCGGATCTAGGAATTGGATGAGATCCAATTGATCTGAGAGATCTACCTAGTTAAATAGCATACAGCTTTTTATTGGCCAAAGTCAGGGTTGTGTGTTATTTAACGGGATCCTAGCCCACTAGGAAACACGGTTTCCCGAGTACTCCACAGAGGGTTAGAGGCTCGACGAAAAATAGTGGGAGGCAAGTATTGAATTTGCAACATTCGTTCAATTACTCGCTAAACACGCTCATTTACATTTTACTCGTCATATTTATTAAAAGTATTAGTTGGACTAATATTTTATGTTGTTTTAAATTATATATATAGTTGGACTATATACAAACTCATTCAATATATAGTTGATTTTATAATTGGATTATAGTAATCAATATAATTGAATTAAATGATAGTTGATTTTATAATTGGATTATAGTAATCAATATTAAAATTATAGTTGATTAAATAATTGGATTATTGTGATCATTATAATAAATAGTACCTTAATAAAATTGATTAAATAGTTGGACTATTGAAATCTAAAAGAATTGAAAGGTTGAATATTTAAAATATATAATCCTTGGATTAAATGTTTTAAATGATTTAATTTTCAATTGGGAATTTATAATAGGTTAATTTATTTGATAAAATAACTTATTATGACTAAGCCCATTATTAAGCAAATAGTAGAGCATAAAGTCTTTGGAAGATTTATGTGATGATGACTTTAGTGCTTAATTAATATACTTATAATAAATCTATCTTTAGATTTAAAAGTATTTAAAATTGCAATTAATAATTCTTGGAGAATTAATTGACTATTCTAGTGAAGAAAAGTCAAAGTTTGCAATTGGGCATGTAGCACAAGGTGCACATCATTTCGATATTCTAAAACCCAAAAGGTTTGAGAAATATTAATTGACATATCCCAAAGTGACTACCATTTGGATATGGAAGACACGAAGGAATTAAAGAAAGGGCGAGGCTCTAACTTTAAAATATTTGTCAAAGTTATGTTCACTACTAGTATTAAAATTGGATTTTAAATACTTAGTGTGGTACATAATACATATATGTATTGACGTTCAGAATCCGCTATGAGCTGGATACTGGCTTCAAGCCGAGATTTCTCTGCGAATTGGAAACAGGACGAAAGTCGCTGTTTCGACCGTAGATACCTAAGTTTAGGAACTACCCTTTAGGTATGTACTTAAATTAGGAAATGTTATAATGTAACTAGTTTAACTAGAGACATTATCTCTATATCAGTGTTTAATCCATTGCGGATAAAACCTTTATATTCTAGAACACTAAAGTGTTTCAATATATAAAGATGATACTGAGATAAATACATTGGATGTAAATAACAGAATTTATATTTTGAATATAAATAAAATCTCAAACATATAAAATGACAAATAAATAGCTCAAATTGATTTGATCAATAGAGACTTATTTGTGGCATTGTTGTCCAGGACACAATTAGAGAAGACTCGTATATCCACACTTTTAAGAGTGGGTACTAGGACTGATTTGACTATTCAAATAAGGTCTACGAATCTAGTTTATTAGGTAAATACCTAAAATACTATTTACTTGGTAATAGTAAAATGGCCACCGATCTGTTAGCCCTATTCATGGTGAAGTAAATGGGCCCATATCTAGCTAGGCTAGATGTTTACATGAATATTTCGTGACCTTAACGGATGTGACATCACGTTGTGGTTATGTGTTCTTTTGAAGAACACAAATCAGAAACTTTTAGAGTTTCGACACGAAGTAGACAAACAGATCGGTTATAGTGTTATTCCGCCACGGTAATACCGTAATGGAAAATACTTAAGCAGTAAGTTTCATACGTACATGAAAGAGTATGGTATTCTTTCAGATGAGGACTCCTCTCGAGACACGTCAGTTAGACGATGTGTCTGAACTAAAACCGAATTTTGTTGGACATAATAAGGTTTATCACGAGTCGCTCTGAGCTACTATTTCCTTCAACAGGATATGTATTAACAGTGCAAAACTTATTTAGAATAAGGTTCCATATAAATCTGTTTGACAGATATCATATAGGATATGAACAGGGAAGAAACTAGGTTTCTCATCCCTGATAATTTGGGTATGCCAGGCATAGCGTTTGGATGATACCAAACTAAGGACCCAAATTGGATAAGTGCCAATATAGGTTATCTTAAGGGAAACCTTAAGTATAGTACTTGTAAATCCCACATGAGAACAATATAATTGTTGCTCACCATGCGGTTTTTCTGAGAGGAATACCGATATGCAGTGGTCAGTGGGAGGATAGTGATACTCGATGAAAATCGGAGTAATACCGTTCTAGGCACGAAGTCCTTAATGGAACACAAATAGTTCATCTATGATGAATCTATACCATTAATCTTTAAATACACAAGAACTTCGTAGATTGGATAGAGTCAGAAAACAACCTAGGGTATGGGTTTCTGATCTAACCTCATAATGATGTCAATCTTATGGAGGTGTACCATCCGACTACGTTATGAGGAATGATACGATACGAGGTATCGACTCCCTGTTGAGGCAAAGTGCCATGAGTTCGAAATGGATTCCATGTATAACAACTATGTTTGGATACTAGTTGTTGTACCATAAGGCATTGTGCCTATGGTACATTAAACGTCTTCAAGGAAGACATACATGGAAGGCAACATACCAACGTGCAAAGCTGAGCTTTTGACGGAAAGGTATCGTTATCAACATTATGTTAATAACGGTTCAACCTTTTACCTGTTGCCATGGTAAATCCATTTTGAAAATGCTTGAAAATAACTATATATTTCATTTATGAAATATGTCAGTTATAGATCAAAATCGCTTTCCTGAAAAGGAAACCTTTTGGAGGATGTTTACAACATCCTGACGATTTTGTATAACCGACAAACAAGGTTTGCGGGTTATTCGATCCATGTTTGGATTGATGCAAGCATATGGTTCTTGGAACTGTCGTTTTTGAAATAATCATAATAGTTTATGATTTGACTCAAAACGAAATAATTCTTGTGTATATAAGGAGGTTAGTGGGAGAGCACACTGACAGTGAAATTCCCATAAAGCTATTGTCGAAAGCTTGGCTTTCATAGAAATTCTCCGTAGAATTCTGGGGAGTAACAACCTTTATTCAAGGAATAAAGATCTACTGGGATAGATTTGGAGTTGTTAACACTCTCTGGGAAATTGTACATTTAAAATGTACTTGTATTGGTGTCTCATACGCTTCAAGCATATGGAGTCACAATCAGGTCAATCCAAGTGACAGTCACTGGATTGAAATTAAGAACATCTGTTAGTATCTCTGAGAACTAAAGATGCTATCTTAAACTATGGAGAGGGAGAACTTGAAGTGACTGGGATCACTGCAGCAAGTTTCCAAACGATTAAATACTGCGGTACTATAAAGTTTGAATAACGGGACAGTGAGCTGGAAATCTTCCAAGCAAGATAACTGTTACCGAATAAAACAACAAATGCGGATTATTGCTGCAGCTGAGGCAGCAATAGAAGCCATTTGGATCGATAATAAATCTAATTAGATTAGATATAGTTCTGTTAGCAGCTGAGCTAGGCGTCAGCACAGGCTAAGGAATTAAAGGTCTCATCGACGATCCAGATATATACTTCTATATCATCTGATTCGTTCGGATCATACATCGTGGCGATGTGATGATCGTATAAATCGCGTCAAACGATAATCGAACAAATCCGCTGACGAAAACCTTTCCTCAGCAATTTGAGCGAACCGTACATAGTTCAGGTGTAGGACACTTGAGTGACTCGCAATGTGCCAAGTGGGAGATTGTTGGACAAAATGACCCATAGCGTCACTATTTGCCATCATATTTTGTTGTAGCAAATTAACTGTAGCAAATTAAACTGTAAAAGGAAATTGCACTCTCGTCATTTGTGATTAGATCACCTTAGATATATAAATGAAGAGAGGTCCCTATGATTAGTTCCTGGATTGAGATGATATGAGACAGTATCAGTCCACGAAGGATTAATCATTAAATATCCCTAGCCGTAGTATTATCGAGACTGGACATCGATAATGCGGAATAGGCTAGTATTGCACTTGTGCGCGTTGTGAGGGCACAACGGCATAGTTCTCATATATATAAGTATTGGATACTTGTGCAAGTGCGATAGGAGGTCGTGTTTCACCGATGGCCGGGAAACAGCTTCGCTCTGGATAGACCCTTCGGAATCCCATTGGTATTATGACTAGGTGTCTATGGGAGGCCGAAATCAAGGTAGTGTGTGTATAGTCTTAACCTGAGACTTACATCGCTAATGCTTACGACAATCGGTAAACTTTGGTTTTGGTGGTGGGGGATCTTAACTGGTTCTGTGTTCACTCTTCTGGGTTTATCAGGAATCGTAGTGTATTGGATGTGATGTCGAGATGGAAGTGTCACTCCAGTCATAATGGAGATGATGTCACGCAGGATACGGTATTAGGGCTCTTAAAGTGATGCGCATCCAATCGCGATATTATGACCAGGTCATGAATATCCGATTATAGAGACTAGTTACCAGACATCCGATATGTGTTTCGGACGGGGCAGACACTTATCCAGCCCCAGCCCTAGCACGTGATTATCCGATACTGGGCCAATATGCACAATACAATTGTATACTACGCTTGATACAGATCTAGATATTCTTTGATGAATATGTCCGGAGAACCTGGGAAGACTTGGTGCTTTGCTAGGAGTCAACCTTGTCTCGTAAATCGGTAGAACGTAGTACTTGGTACGTACGTGATTCGGATACTCCGACGACCGTATTTACTGCCAGATTATCCGGGGATCTCATGGGTCGCTTCCCGATATCCACCGATGACGCACAACTCGCACTCTCTGAATAATCTGGGATTATAATAGAAGAGAGAGAAATTAATCTAGGATTAATAACGGAGATATTTTATCCAGGATAAAATGTCGTCTAAAGAGAGAGAGAACGATTAATTTGGAATTAATCGATGAATTAATATATTCGATATATTAAACGAAATTAGATTTCGACGCGGAATTAAAATTAGATTTTAATTCGGGCAAACGAGTTAATTCAGAATTAATTCGTTAGCGACGTAAATAATAATTTCGCCAGGCGTAATTATTTATTTAAATTCGATTGAATTAACGTCGCGACGTAAGCTCGGTATTTCGGAAATATCGAACCCGAAACGCGTGAGTGCACGTGGGGCCCACTTTCATTTGGAAATGTGTGGGGCCCACATGACACATGTCATTCTAATGCTTTGCATGTAGATAGTGTACAATGCACTCAATGTTATTGCATGGAAATTGAGTGTTTGACACTCTAAGCTATTGCATGTGTAGTGTCATAAATTTATTATTAATAATAAATTATGGCATAAATATAATTGATTTTTGGTAAATCATTTTAATTAACATAACACATTTTTCTCTCAAAAATTTCTCTCTTCCTCTCACGGTAATGGTGGCCATTTCTTCACTGGTTTTGAACCAGTTTGGGCGTGAGTTTAGGGGAGCAAGAGTTGGGTTTTCATGGTGAAAACCGCAAGTGCTAGCACACTACGAGTCTTGCGAAGGTGGTAGGGAGGTTCCCCCATGAGACGGGATCCATCCGACGAAGATTGGAGCTCCGTTTCTTCACCCAATTTTCTGTTTTGCAGGGCAGTGGACTGCTGCAGTGAGCTTACAAAGGCAGTGCGTTTTTGGGCTTGAATCGTCTCCAAATCGACTCTACCGATCAATGTGAGTATTCCGCTACCTCCGTTGATGTGTTCACACATAATTTCATGTCTTGTTTGATCTTGGGACCTTATAGAAAACCAACACATCCTTTCATTACAAGTGACATAAGTAAGGGACCATTCCGAACCCAACGTTTGAGGTTTGAGGTCTTCCCTTGCGAGGGGTGAGTGAGGCCTTAAATCTCATTTCCTGGTTCACACCAGGTGGCGACTCCATTATTCTCCGGTTTTAGTCCCCAGTGGCTACTCCGTACTCCCGACCGGGCCGCGAGCCCGGGAAATCATGCGTCGCCCCAGATCCTGTGTTCCCACAGTCTGGCGACTCCACTGGGGATAGAGAAGCGGCCCCGAAATATTGTCTTGTAATGTTTGGATTCATGTTTAATTGACCGTGTCTATAGTGGATAAAATGAGGGTTTAATCAAAGGCATTTGACGCTAGGTAATGGTTTGGTGTCTTCCTTCATTCACTACCTTTCTAGAAGGAAAAGCTGTGAAGGCACCTATATAGCCATCTACCCGTAGCCTATTGTGATGGACTAATTTGGAGGACTCGTTGTTTATTCCTGTCACCAAGCGATAAGAGTCTAAGAGGCTAGGGTACTTAAGAGAGCCTCGCTCCACCCTCCCTCTGGGGAATCTGTAGGGGTTGGTGCTCAGAGCGCCAATTTCCGGTTGTATTTTGTTAAATACTTCTGTAAAACATTATTATTAGTAATAATATATGCAGTTTCTATAATATAATCTATCTTTTATATGGTAAAGACGTAATGACCTTAGAATGATTAGTCATGGTACAGTTACAAAAGCGTCGCAACGGACATTGAGTCGTATCATGACGTTGTCATTCTCAGACAGTTCCTGGTCAAGGTTTACACTACTTGGTCAGTATAGTAAACCTGTTGAGACCGGTACATGTCGTATACTGGAATATATGATTCCAATGGTTTCTCAATGAACCATAAGTCTTGGAGACTAGTATAGACGTGTAGGTGTTTATAGTGGATAAACACTGAACGACTCACCGAAGATTCTTAATGGATGGTATACCAGCGTCAATAAGAATCTTCTCGGGTTGAGTAGCACTTGTGATTCTTAGACTTGAGATGCCATTGTGGGCACATGAGACATCTTCTACACTTAGATGTCAGTCACGTCACCGATCTATTAAGATCAGACCTCCGCCTGTTCGTTGGGTGTAGATAGATCCTCAGGGTGTCCTATGTGTATCAAGATAGGATCCGTCAGTTCTGTGTACCATAGCATAGGTAGTCCATATGATTAGCAATCAGATAAAACCATGGGCCCGTGGTAAGTTTAGAAGCTAGTTCTAAACATTCTTTTTGAGATTGCTAATAGAATAGTCGACTGGATAATCCCCATAGAGATTTGACGTTTATATCTGTATCTCTGGGATTTATCCGGATACCTGTGACGGAGGAATTATACATTTGCCATGACCTCGACCTGTATGGTTTAGCGAGATTATCCGTGATCGTCATAATCTACAGGTGGATAGATTATGGACATGAAATTTGATTTCGTGACGGAAATACCTGAACCTAGAGAGTCTCAATAATGAAACATACTCGTAGAGCACTAGAGCAACATTAATAAATAATATTGATTATTTATAAAGTCGTTTAATGGTTAAACGCAAGTTACATGCTAAAGAGACTAGATAGTCATTTGCTTAATTATTGTGTATTTACATTTAATACTTGATTAATTTAAATACACATTAATTAATAGTCAAAATGAGTTATTTGACTTATTTCCTAAATGAATATATGTTTTTTAATATTTATTGTAAATATTATACATATATTTAATATATTTGTATTTGATTAATTAATTGATTATTTAATTGTTAAATGATTAAATTAATTAAAATATAAATATCTTATGTTAGGATAATTAAAGTTAATGATGTTAGTTGCATTTGTTGACCAAAATAAATATCTAATAAAGTTTTTTGTAAGATATTTGTCAAAGTTGACCAAATGCATTTGAAATGAAAATTGAAATGAAAACTTGTATTTTTGTCTTGTAAATTTCGGCCAAGGCTAATTTTTGACAAGTATAAATTGTTTTCATTTGCTTTTCATTTAACTTAACCTAATACACATTTCACAAAAGAAAAACTCCATTGAAGAAAGCTTAAAGAACTTTGAGAAAGAAAGAAAAATCCAAGAAAGCTTGATTTTAGTAAGTTTTCTCCAACTTACTATTAGTAGGGAAATTGTTCCTTAGGATCTAGGCTTTCATATTTGATATCCTTAGGTTATTTCTTTCTTTGTTCTTTGTGGTTTTTGTTGATGGAAAACTTTGGTGAAATTGTAAAGCATGTATGATGAAGAAATGATATGACTATTGTAGTTATATGTAATCTTTTAAGGTTTATGAAACCATGTTGCTATTCTAGAGTTGTTGACCCACTCTTAAATGACCTAGATTTGATCTTGAGTTGTTTCATAGTGTTGAGACTTGAATTAGTTGAAAGATTGATGATTGAAACATTTGATTTAATGTAAATGGCCTAATTTGTCCAATTTGTGGAAATTGAAAAATTAGGGTTTATAACCAATTCCAAATTTGGGGATTTTGAGATATGTTGAGAATTTGGGTGTGTATATGATGCATGCAAAGTTTCATGTTGATTGGATTTCATTTAGATGAGTTTTGAGACATGAAATGACCAAATGGTCAATATGCCCCCTAAATGGAGCTCACGGCATTTGAATAGAAATTTGGGGATTTTGTGGTTTTTGGTGTTTTGATGTTTTGAACATGCTAAGTTCATCTTAGAAATGATTTAGAATCATTCAAAATTGATTAGATCGATTTCGGACTAAAATGGACAAAATACCATATAAGGGTAATTTGGTAATTTCACTTGAATTTGATTCATTTGAAATTTTATTTCATTATTTGATTATTGGGTAATTAAATAAATGTGTTTATTTATTTAATCCAAGAAAAAGTTTTGAAATCTGAAAATCGGATTTTCACCGCTTCCGCTGCGTTACCGGATTCACCCGTATGAAACCCCTTCAGAATCTACAACGGGAAATCCATTTGACAGTCAGTCACACACCATAGCTCATTGGCACGTACCTTAGTGTATAAAAAAGGGTGCGCTCACTTGGTCGCTCGAACCCTTGATTGGGGAGACCTAGTTGTGGGCCATCCTTCGCCGATGAGAGCCTTTGTCTACACTCTTGTGAACCCACCCATAGACCGGGGTTGTATGGTTAAAGTAACAATTATTTCCTTGAGTATGTGCTTGTGGACCATCCTCATTTGGATGCAGTTAGACCACTGTCAGAAATGCGGACTTGCTGGGCCAATTAAACTGGGGCGAGTTCGTACCTTATGACCATTAGGCCCAAAGCTTCTGAAATGTTGATGGGCCATTCTGTAGAAATCATTGTTTTATGTTTGCATCATCTTTCTTTTATGCTTGTGTTTGGGAACATCGTCGTTTGGATCCATTTGGACCATTTGTCATGAGATATGGGCTTGTTGGGCCATTTAAACTGGGACAAGAATGTATCCTATGATGATTGGGCCAAAGGCTTCTAAATATTGATGGGCCACTTTGTGCTTATGTTCGGAACATTACCATTTGGATTTAGTTGGGCTCCTTGCCATGAGATGTGAACTCGTTGGGCCATTTAAACTGGGACGAGTTCACTCCTATGACAGTTAGCCCAAAAGCTTCTAAAATGATGGTGGGCCGATTTGTGTGAAAATTTTAATGAGTTGATATATCTCTTGCATTACATGCGCCTCATGCATACATGCACCATGTTAACCCCATTTTGTCTTAAAAGCCATCATAGATACCCGTTGGTTAGGGAAGAGGACAGACTTGTCAAAAGACCAAGCAGTCACCAAGAGTACCGGCAGAAGACCTAACCCAACGGGATAGGAAACTCATTCATGCATGCATGCATACACGTAACGTATCCTGCATTCCTTTTCGTGTTTGTTCTGTTTTGTAATAACAGGTTTCAAAGGAGAAAAAGAGAAAGCGTCAAATGCAAGCCAACCAGAAACAGCAACAGTACAATGTCAGCAGTCTTCAGGAATGAATCACAAGGGCGAGGCCCATATCAGTATTAGTTTGGGGCGAGGCCCACGTCTGTATCAGTTTGGGGCGAGGCCCGTATCAGTATCAGTCTGAGGGTGAGGCCCATATCAGTATTAATCTGGGGCGAGGCCCACATCGGTAACAGTGTTGGGGCAGGGCCCACATTAGTTTGAGGGCAATGCCCACATCAGCATCAATCTAGGGGCGAAGCCCACATCAGTACCAGTTTGGGGGGTGAAGCCCACATCAGTACCAGTTTGGGGGCGAAGCCCACATCAGTACCAGTTTGGGGTGAGGCCCACATCATTATCAACATCAATTTTGCCGGATATGACACTCTGGGGGCGAGGCCCATATCATTCTCAGAATCAGTCAAGCCAAGAATGGCACTCCAAGAATGAAAACACAGTTCGAGAATGAACAAGCCAAGAATGGCACTCCAAGAATGGAAACACAGTTCGAGAATGAACAAGCCGGGAATGGCACTCCAAGAATGGAAACACAGTTCGAGAATGAACAAGCCGGGAATGGCACTCCAAGAATGGAAACACATTTCGAGAATGAACAAGCTGGGAATGGCACTCCCAGAATGGAGCAAGGTTCGGGAATGGACCGCATCACAGTAACGGTTCGAGAATGGACCACCTCTCATCGAAACGGTCTTTGAATGGACCACCTCTCCTCAACTTGGTTCGAGAATGGACCACCTCATCAGTATCAGTCTGGGGCTGAGGCCCATATCAGTATCAGTCAGGGCCGAGGCCCACATCAGTATCAGCTTGGGGCGAGGCCCACATCAGCATCAGTTTAGGGCCGAGGCCCACATCAATATCAGTTTAGGGCTGAGGCCCACATCAATATCAGTTTAGGGCCGAGGCCCACATCAATATCAGTTTGGGGCGAGGCCCATATCAACAGCATCAGTCTGGGGGCGAGGCCCATATCAGTAGCAGTTAGGGCCGAGGCCCACTTAAGCATCAGTTTTGGGGATGAGTCCCTGGGTCGAGGCCCACATCACCATCAGTTTTGGGGATGAGTCCTATGGTTGAGGCCCATTGCATCACAAGCCGAGAATGGCACTCCAAGAATGGAAACACAGTTCGAGAATGGAAACATAGTTCGAGAATAACAAGCAGGGAATGGCAATCCAAGAATGGAGCAGAGTTCAAGAATGAACAAGCCGAGAATGGCAATCCAAGAATGGAGCAGAGTTCAAGAATGAACAAGCCGAGAATGGCAATCCAAGAATAGAGCAGAGTTCAAGAATGAACAAGCCGGGAATGGCACTCCAGGAATGGAAATACAGTTTAGAAATGAAAAAGCCGGGAATGGCACTCCAAGAATGGAAGCACGGTTCGGGAATGAACCACCTCACAGTAACGGTTCAGGAATGGACCACCTTACAGTAACAGTTCGGGAATGGACACCTCACAGTAACGGTTCGGGAATGGACCACCTCACATTAACAGTTCGGGAATGGACATCTCACAGTAACGGTTCGGGAATTGACCACCTTACAGTAACAGTTCGGGAATGGACACCTCACAGTAACGGTTCGGGAATGGACCACCTCACAGTAACAGTTCGGGAATGGACATCTCACGGTAACAGTTCGGGAATGGACCACATCACCGCACGGTTCGGGAATGAACCAGGGGTCGCAGCACCTCACCACCCAAATCAACTCAACTCAACACGTGGAAAGTCTAGTGGCAGTTGGTGAGCCAGGTAAGTAGAAATGCATTGCATAACTTTGATAGGATTGTCACTGTTACACATTACACAAGTCCCATCAAAGTGGGGGCGACTGTAGGCACTGCATTTTTGCATATAAGTCCCTATGATGAGTCTCATTTGGAGACACTACCTTTTAAGTCACAAAGGTCACGGAAAACGGACATCGGAAGGGGAAATTCAGAATAAACAAGGTTCACTATTTTCGTTCGTGCTGCGTTCGTGTATACGTTCGAACGCCAAACAGATTGCGGGCGTTCGTGACGCGTTCGAGGAAGCGTTCGAACAGTGTCGGTAATTCTGGTTTTGCTGCTAGCCTCACATCAAGCCCAATTCGCCCAAGCCTTGGCCCACACGCCCAAGCCCACTTAAAACACATATTTAACACATGGTGAAATCAAAACAAATCTAAAAATCACATACCAAATTAAAATAAACATTAAAATCAATCAAATATTTTAATTCCTTAATTAAGATATTCACCCACCAATTACACAAGATTCCTTCCTAACTAAACAAAATCACATACTAAATTAAAAAGATGTCATGCCTAATTAAAATCAATTATAACAAATTAAAGATATTGACTTCCTAATCTAAACCAAATTTGTCCCCCCTCAATCTTTGACTTTCCTTGCTCAACTCTAAATCAAATCCCTTCCTTGTGAGACAAGGTGAAGCCCTAGCCATTCTCTATATAAACAACCCCTAACGAAGACATGAGGGCCCCTAGCTCATTCATACAAGAAAAGCCTCTCCTAGCTCATTCATACAAGAAAAGCCTCTCCTAGTTCATTCACTCAAGAAACACCCAAGCTTATTGACACAACTCTCCCTCACTCTCAATAACCGAATATCACAAACCAAAGAACCTTCATTGCCTTGACCAAAACACATCCCGAACAGCCTCTTTACCTCATCAAAACAGCCCCCGAACCACACCATAACACCACCAAAAATCACACCCAAAACAGTAGCCAAAACATCCCAAAAATAGTAACTAAGATACACCAGCAAAACGGTAGCGAATCGGAGTCAAAACAGCAGCGAATCAGAGTCAAAATAGTAGCTTGAGCAGTGGAACAGCGAGGAAAGGTGTGAACCTGTGAACCGGAGGAGTTGCGGAGCATTCCCCCATTTTCGACGACCGTGCACCGTACTACCGAAAGACGACATAAAAGGTTAGACCTGAGGGCACCTTGTATTTATTATCTTTCATTTCTCTTTTATTTATTTTAATATATTTTTTTATTGCATGAGAGTCATTTTGTTGAGGCATGATGTGAATTCCGGATAAACGGAATGCATGTTCTCTTTTGTGGTATATCGGATGGAAACCCGGACGTAAATTCCGTAGCCGAATCCGAATGGACGGTAGTACGGTCTGCACTCGGGATACAACTCCACGTACCACTTGAGAGATACATATATTTTGTTTCATCCAAACTTGTATTTGAGCATGATGTAGTTAGTACGTTATCTATTTATTTAGCCTGATTAGGCCTAGTGCGTTATTTATTCTTAAGCATGATTTAGTCCTTAGTATGTTAATCTTTATGCATGATTTAGATATCCATGTGATTAGATATGTCGTTGTTGTGATCCTGTTTGAATGCGGTATCTAAAACCATATGAATGTATGCAATCTGCCAGTTCCGTTTCGAACGCGTCATCGAACGCAACTCGAACGCGAACCTTATGTTTACCGTTCGAACGCGTTATCAAATGTTACTCGAACGCGCATGCATTTTGTATCATTAGGTCTGGTCATGTTCGAACACGTTATCAAACGCTACACGAATGCGAACCTTCTGTTTACCGTTCGAACGCGTTTACGAACGCGCACACACTGAACTGAGTCTGTCTCATCATATTTCATGCACAATTGCCTCTTGGGTGATCTCCCTTGCATTATGTAGCCAATCATATTATTTGTATTCCTGCGTTTATCCATTCGATGTATTCATGAGATAGTACTCAAGCATGATTAGGTTGTTCTTAGTTTTCCATATCATATGATTGGAATATGTTCATGAGATTTCCATGTGATGTTGCATGTTGTGATGAACTTGTTGATGTATGCATGTGAATTTAGAAGCATGATACTCTTGGAAATAAGTGTTACTTAAACTTGATTAAATTATTACATAAATCCTTTCATTACAAGTGACATAAGTAAGAGACCATTTCGAACCCAACGGTTTGAGGTCTTCCCTTGCGAGGGGTGAGTGCGGCCTTAAATCTCATTTTCCTGGTTCACACCAGGTGACGACTCCATTATTCTCCGGTTTAGTCCCCCGTGGCTACTCCGTACTCCCGACTGGGCCGCGAGCCCGGGACAGCATGCGTCGCCCTAGATCCTGTGTTCCCACACCCGTGTTAGTAAATCTTGACCAGTAACTATATTTGATAATATACATTTAGCAGTGACACTTCCTAATGTCAATTACAACTACCTTTGTAATTGTGTACTGCATTATATATTATCGGGCCTTTGTCTAATATATACATATCACTAAACCACATTTAGTTTCAATCTAATCGTAATCAGATCGAATACGTATATAAAAACAAGAGGTGCAACAATAAATAAGTAATATTATGGAAAAAAGGAATTGATCGTATTCATGAATCAGACATAAATACGGTCCGGATTAGCGCTCTGAGCACCAACCATAACAATTTCTCCCACTTGCTCTTGTGCCAATCCACGGTATCATATACACATCTCAATGTGTATCATATACACATAACCCTCAAAATCTCACCTAGCACTTAAGAGGTAGGCAACAAGAAGTAAATCCGCTATAACATAATGAGTTTGTCAAACAAACTCATTCGTTTCCCATAGCCAGCATCTTTCATATTTTGTAGAATCTAAATTATACATTAATATGAATCAGACGCTACATCAGTATTGTGCTACAGCTACTGAGTTGTCCAAGTATTCAGGGATCAAATCCAAAATATGATGCAGACAACCGCAATCACAACACCAATCCAAAACTTCTAATTTTTGAGGTCACTATGCAACTTCATAAGTCATTACTTCATAAGTTGCATCTAATTCCACTCAGTTAGTAGAATTCTTCGTGACACTCCCACTGCATCTTTTGAGACCTTTTATGACATAGAATGTCTAACGTCATAATTAGGCTCAAAACTAATATGACCCTAACGGATCTAATTCCACTCAGTTAGTAGAATTCTTCGTGACACTCCCACTGCATCTTTTGAGACCTTTTATGACATAGAATGTCTAACGTCATAATTAGGCTCAAAACTAATATGACCCTAACAGTTGCAGACAAAATGCTCCATGAATAAGAAACTCGTTCTTAATATCTCAAATATCACAAAGAACATGTTTCAAGATATATCCAATGGTCTATAGGATATCAAAATACTCGTAACAATTACGATTAAATTGATATCTTTAATCGCGCATTATAAAGTATTCATTATGTCATCATCCCATGATACATAAGATTGATTAGACATTCTAATCAATTACTCTTTTCAAAAAAGGAACCATCCTTTACGAAAGATGAATACTACATATAAGACACACAATAACTGTCAAACAGTTATACTAACTGTCATACAGATAGCCTTGTTGTGTCTTTTATTAGATCATATCTAATGCACGACTAATAAGAGTATCTCATAAGTCTCATAGTCTTATATCTTATATAAAACTTTATATCAAATATAACAGAGACTATTCCTACTGCTTTCACGGAGTAAAGAAGACTTAGGTAAATATTTTACCTCATAAATATCTCATTATTACCATAATAATGATAATGTCATTAGGATATATAACATTAGAAAGTAATTTGTACGCTCCCACTAACCCTTCAATCACATATGTATTCTCTATACTTTGATAAGATCAGACAATCTGACGATTTAAAAAATAGAGAATACGGATTTCCGGAAGACTTATACGAGTCTACAATAGGCTTTACAAGCTAGCACACTAAACTACGATCTCAGCAGAACACAAACTCTAGGGCCATTCCAGAATGAACTCTTCAAACAAAGAAATTACGATTAATCTTTTATCTGAATAAGCCATTCAAAAAATACCACTTTGCATTCTTTAGCAAAAATGTACAGTTTAATATCATCATTAACCAACATATCTTTAATTGTTCAATTTGTGTGACTAGAGACAAGTTTTCTCAGAATCTACAATAGATTGCTGAGTATAACCTTTCTCACTGTCATATTATAAAGGTCAAACCTATAATGAGCCAACACTACTTTTGATGCGCAAACCATTTGCACATTTTATGAATTAATTCATAATGAAAGCTTAATCAAGTTCAAAACTTGATCGTAGTAAGCTACGAACAATCTAAGATCTTTGGTTCAATGTTTAACTTCCAGAATCGATATCAAATATCGTTTCCATCATAAGTTATAGGATAATTTTCTTCGATAAGAAAACAACAGAACTATTAAGTATCAAATACTCGTAAATGATTCTGATATCCTATTAGACTTATATAAAAGATGTATAAGGGTTGTTTCATCTAATTAATTACGTAGTTCCATTTATAGTTTATCATTCTCACATTTGACTTCAATAAGTCAAGTCTTTTCTACAATAATTAACATCTGATGTTACACACCAAGTAATAAAATAATTTTATTACTTAGGATCGTAGGAAAGATATTCTATTAAATAGAATACAATATTCTATTAAACATAATAAAAGATAAACTTTTACTTATACCTCCGAGGTGTAAGTAATTTTCATTATATAACTATTATATAAAAGATATATTCAAATCTCAAACTTTTCAAGATTCAGATTTTCTACCTATACATATCATATATGTAACTGTAGAAATTAATGGAACCAAAATTAAAAAGATGAACTAGTGTTACTGGAGCGTATCCCCAAGAGTATTGAAACTAATTCGGTAACATTCAATATCAAACGAACCAAATCATATAAGATTCGACTGCTCCCACTACTCAATTCCATCGAGATGGAATCGTGGAAGAATCATATTGAATAGGAATATGTTTGATCGTATCAAAGATCTTTGAACAGTTCAAAAACATGTAATGAATTTTAAGGATAAAGTTCTCAAAAAACTTCAGATTGAATATATTTGAACAAGTCAAAAATTTTCAATCTACGTTTCATCAGAACAGATTGAAAGTTCTTGATACCTTCAAGACGTTCAATATGTGTTCCTTTAGAAACACGTAACTAAGTTATGACAATTCATAAACTAAGTTACGTAGTAAAGAAAACTATCTTAAGCAATTACAATTTATTAAACTACATACATCTAATGTATCAGTTTAATAAATCTGGTGGTTCAATGACAAATCATTGGTTAAACAAGATTTTAATCACCTTTCCGAATACAATATTCATTAAATGGATAAGGATATGTGGTGTGATCTCGTATCAAACCATCCTTTACCATACGGAATAAGCATCCAATGCTTAAGTGATAAAATCTCATAAAACACCGTTCTAAATTATTAACTTTACCGAATAATTTTTCTTAATGTTTATCTCTACGTCAATGACACTACTAGTTACATTTAAAATATATAATTTTTTTTTATAAAGAACAAGTAACTATCCAATAGTCGTAAGTTCCAATATCATATATCAAAATAATCATTAACTAATATTTTAAATAACTAGACGGGAGATCTGGTATCCAAAACCTATAGTTGTAGTATTGTGAAAATCGATATTTTCTATACACAACTATACGCATCTCATTTCTTTAGCTTTACTATTTGCATTCAACTATTCACAACAATTGCAAATAATTGATTAGAAAATTGTGTCAGACACATTACCTCTAAAGGTCATTAAAGCTAAGAAACGTCATTACTAGATAAACAAATACCTAATGGTGTTTTCTTAATGTCAGTCAAGAATCTCGAGACATGAACTTATTCGTGTCAATTCTTACTGCAAAAGAAACTATTCTCTCTACAGAATAATATCTTAAAAGGGATATCTATCTAGATTATTTGTCATGACTTAGAAACTAAGTCATTAACCATCTTGATTTTTTTAAGAAAATCGGAACAACAGTTCCCGATGGTTTAGACCAATCTAATAATATCCTTAGTCTAATAGTATCTAGAACCTATTCTAGAATAACTGCAACCAAGAGTCAAGTCAAATAACATATCAAAATATGTGTGCAATGAATAAAAGTTCAATTATATAAACAACAGAATAAGGAAACAAACAAGCGGCAATTTCCATAACAGTACACACTACCTAAGATATGAAATATTTTAAACTTAGCAGTGCCTCCCATTATTTTACGTAATACCGTAATCCCCAACGGAAAAAATGAGAATTCAATAATTAAATTGAATTCCATAATAGGAAGTGGACCCCATGAATATATTTCGACTCACAGCAGAGGCACGGTCTCGCCTACGTATATTCATCAGGTAGACAACTCATTTGTCAATCACTCAATATTGACTCCTGGGTTCCCGATCTTGGTCGTTTCTCGTTGTCACTGCTAGGGCAGGTCCACAAGGAGACGTACCAAGGTTAAACTCGTCAATGATAAACTCAAGCTACTTGCGTAATCCTGACAGCTGGGGCACGTTCAGGATTCCGCTTTTGCTTGAATTTATCTAGTATCTGATATACATCCGGCATAAATAAATCTCTATCGGCTACACCCTCACAGTAGAGGCACGGTCTCGGATGTAGTCACAGAAAAATATTCATAAACCGTATTGACAAGGCTAACCAAGAAACAAGTATTCCAAATACCAGTTACTTTAAAACCTTATTAAGCGGGGATATTCCAAAAAGTGTCATACACTTTAAATTTAATCAAATTAAATGAAAGCATGCATGTATCAAGTAAAGAAAAAAAACATTAGATTTTAAAGAGGGTAATCATATTAGGTTGTCCAGAATCAGACTCTCTCTGATACCATTTTGTTGGGGTTTTAAGGGGGATTATCGGTAACGCAGCGGAAACGCGGGAAATCAAAATTTTCCGATTTCAAAATTTTTATTGGATCAATCAAATAAACTTATTTATTTAATTACCCAATTATCAAATTCTGAAAAATTACACAAGAGATCAAATTTCTTGGTAATTACCGAATTACCCTAAAACTTTATAAATTGATCATTTTAGTCCAAAAATTATCAAATATAATTTTGAATGATTCTAAATTATTTCTAAAATGTTTTTCAACACATCTAATGCATCAAAACCAGATTTCACACAAATCTCCAATTTTTGAGCTAATTGCCGTGAACCCCCAAAATTTTCCAATTAATTGTAATTTGGTCCCTTTTGTTCAAAACAAGCCAAGATCAAATCCAATCAACCTAAAATTTTACATGCATCATATTCATACCACAATACATCACATATATGAAAAGCCCCAAATTTGGAGTGGGTTATGAACCCTAATTTTTCAATTTCATCAAATTGAGCAATTTTACCAAATCTTTAAAATCCAACACTTTAATCCATTCAATATTTCACCAATCTAGCCTCACCACTTTGAAACAACTCTAGAACAATTCTAGGTCACCAATGAGTGGCTTACCAACTCTAGAATGGCAACTTGATTTTCCAAAAATCAAAAGTAAAGCTTTGAAACCATTTCAAGCTTACTTACATGCATCAATCTTTCATCAAAGTTCACAACCAAAATAAACACAAACTATAAGAAGAGAGACAACACCAAAGCAACACAAAAGGATGCTAAGCATGTTAGAAATAATTTTCATGTTGAATACTTTGAAGAAAAACTTACAAAAACATGATTTTTCCAAGCTTTCTTCTTTAGGCCTTCAAGCTTTTCTCTCATCTTCTTTTATGTTTATTTGGTATCTAATGAACTTCTCTAACCCTAAAAGATGAAAAAAAACAATTTATACCTTACCCAAAATGCCATTGGCCGAAATTGGAGGCAATAATACCTAGATATATATTTTTGTTTCATTTAAATTCAACTTGTCAACTTGCAACTTTAATCATCAAACCATTTAATGAATAAAGTAAGTCAACAATTGCAACTCAAAAAATATAACAATTATATTTATTTTAGGGTGTTGGCCGAATTTTACAAAAAGAAAAGGAAATTGATATTTCAATTTTAAACAATTTAAAACAAATATCTTAAGAAGTCAAAACCATTTTGACAACCTTTTTCTTTAAGTATAAGTCAACAATTTACACTTATAATCATTTCCTAACTTTATCATTTGGTGAGATATTTAAATTTTAATTATATTAATTATTTAAAAATTAAATAATTAAATACAAATATCTCAAATATATGTATTATATTTACTTTAAATATCTCAAATACATATATATAAATGATATATGTCAAATATCTTTATTTGACAATTTATTAATGTGTATTTAATAATATCATATATTAAATAAAAATACACATTAATTAGGAAATGACGGTTCGACCCGTTTGCATGTATTTTTTGTTTAACAGTTAAACGATTTATAAATAATCACCATTATTTATAATAGTCGCCCTAGTGCTCTACGAGTTTATTTCATTAGTGAGACTCTCTAGATTCAGGCATATCCGTCACGAAATCCAATTTCACGTCCATAATTTGCCCACCCGTAAATTATGACGATCACAGATAAACTCGCTGAATCATACAGGTCGAGGTCATTGCATACGTATAATCCATCAGTCATAGATATCCTGATAATCCCAGAGATATAGATGTAAACGTCAAATCTCTATAGGTATTATCTTGTTGACCATTCCATTAGCAATCTATAAATAACATTCGGAACTCACTTCCGAAGTATACTATGGCCATAGATTTAAATGATTGCTAATCACATATGGACTACCTATGCTCTGTACACAGAACTGACAGATCCTATCTTGATACACACAGGATATCATGAGGATCAGTCCACACCCAACGAACAGGCAGAGGTCTGATCTAAATAGATTGGTGACGTGACTGCCATCTAAGTGTAGAGGATGTCTCATACATCCACAGTGGTGTCTCAAGTCGAAGGACCACTATGATACTTAACCCGAGAATATTCTTATTGACGTTGGTGTACCATTAATTAAGAATCTTCGGTGAGCTGTTTAGTGTTTATCCACTATAAACACCTACACGTCTATACGAGTCTCCCCAGACTCATGATTCATTGGGATAAACCATCGGACCAAGTCTCGATATACGACAGGTACTGGTCTCAACGGATTTAACTAACCGACCTGTGTTAGTAAATCTTGACCAGGAACTATATTTGATAATATACATTTAGCATTGACATTTCCCAATGTCAATTACAAACTACCTTTGTAACTGTGTACTGCGTTATATATTATCGAGCCTTTGTCTAATATATACATATCACTAAACCACATTTAGTTTCAATCTAATCGTAATCAGATCGAATACGTATATAAAAATAAGAGGTACAATCATAAATAAGTAATATTATGGAAACATGAATTGATCGTATTCATGAATCAGACATAAATACGGTCCAGATTGGCGCTCTGAGCACCAACCCTAACAATATCTTCATGTTTAAGTTCGCCTCAGAGGTGGACAAAAGAATGTTTTTGCGGAGGGGACCGTGATATTTTGACAGGGCTCTAATGGTGTTGGTTAAGGCATTTGGAATAGAAAACATCATTGAGCAACTCTTCACTCACATATCTTTCTAGGTACAAGTCCATAAAGTACCTATAATGTGTATGGACAATGATATCATTACCGAGTTGATGGGAAACATAGGAGTAGTTGAGGAGGTGACGACCTACAAACAATGAGAATGTTTTGGAAGATATATTAGGGTGAGAATTTCCATTGACATCACTAAACCATTAAAAAAAGATGTTGCTGTTGGAAAGATGAGATGGAGAAGAGATCATAATGCCACTTCAATATGAAAGATTTCCGGATTTTTATTTTTCCCGTGGGCGTATTAGCTATCAGAGCAGGGATTACGAGATGTACAAGAGGCTACCCAAGGGAAATTTATTTTTGGAGCTTGGATGAGAGCCAGCTCAATACTTGAAAATTTCATTTCAGTAGAAATCGAGCTAGATATGGCCTCGGCAGGGAAAAATCAAAGGGAGAGGCGAAACGAGGGTTATGCAATGGACTCATAATTCAGGGAGGAGGAGAAAGTTCGGAAGGTAAGAAGGCAGAGGAAGCACCCGCTAGGGGAGAGAGGGAACCAATTGAATCGAAACACGTGGACGGGATGTGTGTTAGAGGTGCAAGGCTTAAGGAAGCAGTAATAAAACATATGATTGAGGTTCCCAAGGAACAGTAGTATGCAGCTGTCAAGAGTTAGGAGGCTCAGGTCAGTCGAGAAGTGGCGGGAACGATAGAAAATGAAAAAGAAAATGGGGGATTCAATAGAGAGAGAAATATGGGGTAAGTCAACCCACTTCTAGTACATCAGAGATGTGATCCAGGAGCCCATTATTATAGACGCCGTAGTAGAGGTTGGAAGTTCGACTTTCAAAGGCCAGCTAAACAAAAAAGAAAAAGTGGAAATCTTTTACTCGTGGGCCTGAACAAAATCAGGCAGATATAAGGGGACCCATACGGATGAAAAGGCCTGGCAGTGAACTAAGAAGACAAAGCCCGATGAAAAGATTAAAAATAGAGACTACTTCCTCAAATGATGATGGTACAATGAGTTCGTCATGCCCGGTACAAAATGAGAGAGACAATAGGGGGGATGAGAAGACAAAAGAAGATTGCAAGGTTAGTGAATCGGCGGCGGCTGAGCTTCGACCCCGCCGGAAACTATGAATATCATTAGCTGGAACGTTCGAGGTTTGAGGAATCCTAGGATGTTCTGAGCAATCAAGAAAATCCTTAATCTGCATAAGCCTTATGTCTTATTTCTCTGTGAGACAAATGTTTCAGTCAAGTAGATGCCAGATGCGTGATATTAGAAAAAGTCTTTCTTTGATTTTTGTTTTATAGTGGAAAATAAAGGGTTGAGTGGAGGTCTAGCAATGTTGTGGAATCTAGAGACAGGTCTAGCAATTCAATCCTACAATAAGCATCACATCAACGATACAGTACATTATAGAAATGGAAGAATATAACGATGCACCGGAGTATACGGTCATCCTGAACAATCCCAGAAGTGTCACACATGGACTCTCATGAGAAGACTAGCTAGCATTTCATCGTTGCCATGGATCTGTTTCGGTAACTTCAATAAAATATTGTCTTAAGATGATAAGGTATGGAAGAATCCTGAAAACATAAGGTCAATGACAACTTTTAACAGAACGATAAAAGATTATGAATTAGGGGATATGGGTTATGAAGGATACCCATTCACGTGGTCTAATCAACGTTTTGGAGAAGATCTGATAGAAGAGAGACTGGATAGATTTTTATGAAATAAGAAATGGTAGGAGTCTTTTAAAAAATCAGTAGCCACCAACA